>APFE030706961.1:858-21329 GCA_000404065.3 Pinus taeda | reverse complement strand
AAATCATCATAGAGTTTGGGCATGATCCCAATGATGTTAAGGCCATACAGGAGGTCCTTAAACTAAGGGATGCAGATATAGCTGCAATTAAGAAGAAGATGAAGATCCCACCAACTCTACATCCACAAACATATGAAGTTGCCCAGCAGAGGCAACAAAAGGATGTCACTGCATTATTGATGACTCTATATAAAGAGCTGGTGGACACACAGCAAAAGCTGCAGGACACAGAGACAACACTAGAAGCAGCACTACAAAGGAGAGAAGAAGGGCAGTCTTCCAAGCCGCCCACAAAAACAATAGACCTTGAGGAGACCCCTCAAGACACCATCCCTCCAAAGCAACAGGCATCAGAAACAGCTCTAGCCACTACAGAGCCAGCCACTACAGCACCACCAACAGAAAAGACTGAGAGCTTAGACATGCAGAAACTAAGGCAAGAACTTCAGGTGCTAGAAGCTCAGATGACAGAGCTCAACCAAGCCAAGGACAGCTTAGCCAAAATAGAAGAGAAATATGATAAGTCTAAGCAAAATGTAGCTGAGAGAGAGAGAGAAGTGAAAGCTCTAAAGAAGACAATTGCAGAGCTAGAAAAGCAGCTCAATTTTGAGAAAGTGACAGCAGAGCTCAAGCAAGTGATTTGGACTGCCATTGGAGAATCAATAACTAACCAGTGGGAGTACATTGATGCTATATATGAACAAGTGGGACTCATTGGCAGGGCTAGAAAAGAGCTTCAAAGAGCAAGAAACTCCCTAGGCAACATGGCAGACCTTGCCCCCAGAATGATTGAGGTCCTCAATTATAGGACAAGTTCCCAGCTGGTGAAAATGGGAATTGGTAATAGGACTGAAACCATTTCCCTGATCAAAAGAGCCACAACAATGAAGAATTTAATCCAAACCCTGGACAGGAGAATCCAGGATATGCAAGCAGACATAAACAAGTTTCAGAACAGGTTCGCAGCCCTGCAGGACAGAGGGCTCCCCAGCTTGCTAGAATCAGGGAAATTACTCTCTCACGAAAAATATATCAAGAGGGTAAGTGCTTTTGCAGCAATTCAGATTGCTGAGACACCAGGAACATCTGCAGCAGGCCCATTAATAGGGCAAATTCTTTTTGAAAAGTTAGATAATTTGTTTTTTATTAGAAATGAAGTTTCACATCTGTTTGATGAGCCCCCTCATTTCTACAAGTATACAGAAGCTTATGAGACCTTAGGGTCAATTTTGAGGCATCAGCTTCCCCCTCCAGACACATGGCAAGATTTGATAAAGTTACTTTTAAATCAAAGTTGAGAAGAGTAAATATTTTATTAAAAGGTTTATATTACATCAAAAGGGAGGATAAAAGCCATGACAGCAAATATGAAGACGCTGAGCCAACTCAGCACAGGTACTCGGCATCAACAGCAACATCAGCAGGTACAGGTGGCAGGGCCAAGAAGATACAAAAATCAAAGTGACAGAGCACTTCATTCTATATTTATGATAAAGCCGCACAGCTGACTCCGCAATGCCCAAAGGTCAAAGATTTATCCTGACAAGAGTAAAAGGCTTTTAAGAAGCATTTATATTTGCAATTACTTCTCATCTACTCTCTTTGTACGAGTGTAAGAGATTTTTTCCTCTCAGATGACTCCATACCTGAGATATTTTTGTATGTAACCTCTATATATTCCCCCTCGCGTTTGTTTAGAGGGGTTGGACTCCGGATGTAAAGAAGCTCTCGTTTTCTCTTCTGTTGCTCTTACACTGTAAAGATTCAGGCAGCTAATACAAAGAACAATGGGATTTCTACAGATATTGTCTCTCATGATGCTCCGCTGGTGTGTGGCTCAAAGTTGCAGGATTCCTGTGTATCTCATGGCTCAATAAGTTTTGTCATGGCTCTTTATTTCACCTGTGATCATCGTTATTTCATATGTCTTTCATGTTTTCTACACATTTGAAAGTCTAGGTAGTAAAGAAAAAGAATAGTCTCAAGATTTGGTCATTGGCCACCCTGAGCTCAATCTAAGCTATCTTATATGTTTTCTTCTGAAAAGTAGTTAAAGAGTAATTCTTCACTGCTACCTTTAATACTACCACATCACAGTGCGTTGTTGTTTTAGGAATTCAAGTAATTGATCCTAGATAACAAACCTCTCTTACAATATTCAGCTTTAAGTAAAGAAATCTTAATTGCTCTTTGCTGGTTGTTTCCACCTCACTCTCACTACTTACATTTTGTTTCATGGAATACACACAGGCCCTGTATTCATCCCACACTTCAGTCAAAACCTCATGGGAACAGTAGTCCAAGACCCCATTGCCCAATGGATTAGTTACCCCTAAAGTCAGACATTAAAAGCTATCAGAAGCATCCATCCTCCCAACCAAACACAAAAACAAACAAGAGTGCACTCCATAACTAGCCTGAAACCTTCACTGGAAGCAGTGACATAACTAATAGAGAGAGCCCTCTCTAACTACAGCTGGGCTAGAAGCTGTAGCCCAAAGATTGGTTAGTGGTTACCCTAGCCGTATCCTCTCTGGAGTCAAAGAGGACAACCTGGGTGTTAACATAAATGGCGACTCCACTGGGGAAGCTCAGGATTTAAAGTCTAAAAATCAGTCAAGAAGCTTTCAGAACTGCTCCCATATAGACATCTGCAGCTTGAAGGTAGAGCTGATTCAGACATAATACCTAACACAGAAGTTTACAAATCCCTCCAGAACATCCTGACCAGTCCTTGGTATGCAAAGTTTTCATAAAATCCAAAAGGAATAGCTCAGAAACTGGTTCCCAAGAGGAATTTTTGACACACTAGGGCCAATCCTGATCCTAATCCCCCGTCCATCTTCCAAAACCCCAATACAATCCCTAAGTTTGTCAGGAACCAGCAAAAACAAGATCAACTTGCTGACATTAGTCGACAGCCTGAGCATCCTAACCCCATCTCCACTCCTGTCAAAGTCCTATTTCGTTCCACCCCTAATTCACCTAGCTCCCCATCAACATCTCAAAGTTCCCCACCCATTCCTTCTTCTCCCACACAAGTTGTTCCATTCCACACTGTCATACCCCCCATACCTGTTACCCCTGTGATACCTGTCATTCCTCTTGTCCCATTTCTCCTAGTTAATCCTCAGAATCCAGTAAATATGGCCAGATATGCACCTCTACAGCTACCTGCCAATCCAGTGGCCTTACCTCAAGATTATCAGGCCAAAATTTCATACTTTGACTCCACTGGTCCTTATTCAGCCATTCAGCATGCTAAAAGAATGCAAGATCATTTCGAAAATTATGAGATAGATGATGAAACAGTGAGGATGAGAATATTTGTCCAAAGCTTGACAGGGGATGTGCGAACATGGTTTAGATCTCTGCCTGCAAACAGCATCACAACCCCTGATGAGCTCTACCAATCCTTTACAAATAGATGGGAGAAGAAAAAGGACCCCTTACACATACTTGGTGAATATGATATGATTAAAAGAGGTCCTCAAGAGACAGTTTTGGAATACTGTGCTAGGTTCAACAATGTCTACAATGCTATACCTCAAAATCTAAGACCTCCCCCGGATTTAGCCTTATACAAATTCCCATATGGATTTGACCCAGATATGGCTTATCAATTGAAAGAAAGAGCCCCTCAAACCCTCGAAGAAGCTCAGAGAGTTGCTGTAACGGTTGAAGCAAACCTAATTGCTAAGAGGAATAGGGCTAAAGTAGAAAAGAGAGTTGCCTTTAAGGAAGAACCCTCAGCCTTAGACAAAAAGTTGGATGCAATAATTTTTGGTATGAAAAGGCTAGGTGATAGGGTAGAATCTGTGGAAAGAAAATCTTCATGGGAAGCACCACCAAACAACCCTAATAGGGCTACAAACTTCAGGAGGAACCAAAACCCTAGTGGGAGCAAAGGCAACAATGATCCTGAAATAAGACCACCGTTTCAAGAAAACTATGCTGAAACATCTACATCAGAGGAACAAGCGGAGGACACTCACATCCACCTAATGGGCCTTGATAATAAGCACCAAGTCTTTTTGAGCCAAGAGGATCATGATGAAGAAAATACCAAACAATTTCAGACAAAATCAGGGGAATCATTTGATTTCAAACAAGGCTATGACACTGTTGTCTATGAGGTTCATAAACAGTACAAGTTAAGAAGTAGGACTATAAATGTAACACAACCTGAGAAAACAAAAGATAAAATACAGCCCAAAAGTGCCATAGTAACTGAACCAACAAATACAACTGATTCACCCACAAGAGAAGTAACTATTGAAGACATTACTGAACAAACACCAAATTCACCAGCTCCATCATTTGAACAGTCTAAACCAAGCAAAGGGCCCCAAGAGGTGATCAACAATTATAAACCCCAAAATCAGGAACAAACCTCAGCAGATAAAGAAAGCAGGCTTACCCATACCACTAAAACACAAACAGAAAAACCCTTTGACTTGGAAACTGAAATTGGAAAACTAAAAATAGCCATACCTCTGGCAGAGCTAGCTAAGAATGACATTTACAAACAACAGATTCAGAGATCTCTCCAACTCACTCACGACAAAAACAAAGACAATGTGGATAATGTTAATGTGTTGGATGATACCCCTGAATTGCTCTTTGGCCCTGAAGTTGATGGAAAATTAGCAGACTCTGGAATCCTACCTTTCTATGTCAGCCTGCATGTGCATGACAAAATATTACACAATGCAATGTTTGACTCAGGTGCATCTCATAGTTTAATGCCAAAATCTGTAATGGAAAGGTTGAATTTGGATATCACTAGACCATACAAGGACCTCTTTTCATTTGATTCCAGTCAAGTCAAGTGTCTAGGCCTAATAAAAGACTTATGTGTGTCTTTAGTCCAATATCCAAACAAAACCATCTTAATGGATGTAGTTGTTGCTGATATTCCACCCAAATATGGGATGTTACTGTCAAGATCATGGGGAGCTAAACTTCAAGGGTCTCTTCAACTAGACATGTCTTATGCTACTATTACAGTCTTTGGTCAACCCAAGAGATTGTATAGGGAGTCACTAATGAAATACATGGTCAGTAGCACAGAGAAGCCTCAAAATTTTCCCATATATGCTGTCCACTCTGATATAGACTCATACATCCTTTTCAATGACAATACAGGCAACAACAACAATGAACAAGTCCAGATAATTAAAACAAGTCGATCTGTTGAACAACAAAATCCTGATATACAAACATTGACTGAATCAAACAATGCAAACATTCAAGACCACAAAACAAACAACTGGGAAACCATTATACTTGAAAAGGATAATAAAAAAAGGGTTCCTTTAGAAAACAAAACAATTCCACCAAATGAGAAGGAAGTCATGCAGACCAAACCAAAAAATCAGCCTACACTCCAACTCACAAATCCTTGCCACACTGACATCATTCAAAACCCCCTAGAAAAGGAGTCTCTATGGTTCCTAGAATTTGATGGATCAGTCAAAAAGTTAGGGGCAGGAGCAGGAGTGTGGGTGCACAACAAAGAAAGCAGTTATGCAGAAGGGAGAGCCTACAGACTAAACTTCAGGTGTACTAACAATATGGCTGAATATGAGGCCCTGTTACTAGGCCTCAAGTTGATCCAAACCCTACAAGCTACAAAAGTATCAATCCTAGGGAATTCGGACCTAGTCATCCAACAAGTTAAGGGCAATTTTGTTACCAAAGACAATAGACTCAGATCATACAGAGCCGTGGCCACTGAGCTGCTTAAGTCTCTTGTTGAATTCCAAGTCACCAAAGTCCCTAGGTCACAGAACCTGCATGCTCATAGTCTAGCCATGTTTGCAAGTACTTGCAAGCTACCCTTTGACCCTCATCACCATTTCACAGCTGAGGTAAAACACAGGCCATCAGTCCCAAACAACATAAAGGACTGGCAAGTATTTGACAATGATATACAAATCAAAAACTTTCTGAATTCACAAGAAGAATTTTTAGGTCTTAATATAGATATTGAGCCAGCAAGTCAATCGCAAATACTTCATTCAGAAAATCAATCACAAATACACAATGAACATAACAGTCAGGTGCTCTCACCCAAAACAGCCAATCAAATGCTACATCCTACAATCTTCAACTAGTACAACATTCAAGAAATCCAACAGATTGAGCATGAAGAAACACCTGAGGATGAAACTGAGGTGATACAGCTAAAGAACAATTTTCTGCCCATAGGCTTAGCTCCATTGGAAGACATTTTTGATTCTAATGACGTCCCTAATAAACCAAAATTTGAACCCCTAAATACTACTATTGAAGAACACAACATAGGGACAATTCAACGGCCTAAAATCATAAAACTGTCAGCTGCATTACCCCCTGATCAAAAACCCAAGTACATTGACCTCTTTAAGGAGTTTCAAGATGTGTTTGCATGGAGTTATGAGGACCTCAAATCCTATGACACCTCTATAATACAACACACTATCCCACTCAAGCCAAATCAGAAGCCCTTTAAACAAAAACTCAGGAGGATTAACCCTATGCTCCTCCCAGCAATGGAGCAGGAGG
Organism: Pinus taeda; assembly: GCA_000404065.3. NCBI lineage: Eukaryota > Viridiplantae > Streptophyta > Pinopsida > Pinales > Pinaceae > Pinus > Pinus taeda. Next base: position 14,780 of record APFE030706961.1, on the reverse strand, counting down.
TACAAAAAATGTTCAAAGCAGGCATTATTGCACCAATCAGATTTTCTGATTGGGTTTCCAATCTGGTGCCCACAAGGAAGAAAACTGGGGAAATCAGACTCTGTGTTGACTTAAGAAACCTCAACCAAGTATCACTAAAGGACAACTACCCCTTACCTAAAATGGACCACATTCTGCAAAGAGTGGTAGGGGCATCAAGAATCTCTTTGCTTGATGGCTTTTCAGGTTTCAACCAGATTTTGGTCCATCCTGATGATCAGGACAAAACTGCATTCACAACCCCATGGGGAACCTTTAAATACGTTAAAATGCCATTTGGTTTGAAAAATGCAGGGGCTACTTTCCAAAGAGCAATGGATATTGCTTTTGCTAAAGAAATTCATGACTTCCTAGTTATCTATTTGGATGACCTGACACCTTTCTCAAAATCAGACCAAGAGCATATAAATCATCTGAGACAGATCTTCCTAAAATGCAGAGAATATGGGATCTCTTTGAATCCCAAAAAATCCATTTTTGGTCTGGAGGAAGGTAAACTGCTGGGTCACATTATCTCCAAGGATGGCATCAGAATTGACCCAGACAGAATCCAAGCCATCCAACATATGCCCCATCCCAGGAATATAAAGGAGTTACAAGCCTTTTTGGGAAAAATCAACTTTTTAAGAAGATTTATCCCAAACCTAGCTGAGCTTAGTAGATTGCTTAACAACATGCTGAAAAAGGATTCCAAAGTTAAATGGACAGTAGATGCTAAACAAGCCTTTGAGAGCATCAAATTTGCTCTTACCCAAACTCCTGTCCTAACTAGCCCCCAATTTGATAGGGACTTCATCATATTCTCTTTTGCCTCTGAACATACCATTGCTGCAGTTTTGATTCAAAAGGATGATCTAGGAAATGAAAAACCCATAGCTTTCTTTAGCAAAGCCCTAAGAGATGCTCCCCTCAAGTATCAAATCATGGAAAAACAAGCCTATGCTTTAGTCAAAGCCATTAAAGACTTTAGGATTTATATCCTTTATTCCCATATAATTGCCTATGTACCAAGCCCAATTGTCAAAGATATACTTACACAAGAGAATTTGGAGGGCAGAAGAGGCAAGTGGATAGCAAATATTTTGGAATTTGACATAGAAATAAAGCCTACAAAACTCATAAAAGGACAGGGCTTAGCCAAACTGATGTCTGAAACGAATTTCCAAGCTCTGGACATTAACCAACTAGACAGTGAACCGGAGATGGCGACTCCAAAGATCAATGTAGCCTTTGAGCAATCTCCTTGGTATTCTGATATCTGCTATGTATTGCAAAACCTGTGTGCTCCCCCAGGACTGTCTAGAACTAAGAGTAGGTTTGTAAAAATGAAAGCCTTAAGATTCTGTGTCATGGAAGAACATCTTCTTTGGAGGAATCATGAGGGCATCTTACTAAATTGTCTGATTGAGAGTGAGGCCAACAAAGTCATGGAAGAGTTTCATGCAGGAGACTGTGGTGGGCATCTATACTGGAAAGCCACTGTGAACAAGATACTAAGAGCTGGATATTACTGGCCCACTATTTTCTCTGAGGTCAAGAGATTTACTACTGCATGTCACAAATGTCAAGTGTTTGAAGGAAAGAGACAACTGTTGCCTCTACCCCTAAGGCCTATTGCAACAGAGAGACCATTTCAGCAATGGGGCTTGGATTTCATTGGAGAAATCAATCCCTCCTCTTCAGGCCAGCATAGGTGGATTCTTACAGCAACAGATTACTTCACAAAGTGGATTGAAGCAATCCCATGCAGACAAGCAAATGACTCCACCATTATACAATTTCTGGAGACAAATATCCTGGCTAGATTTGGATGTCCTGACAAAATAATAATAGATAATGCTGCTGCATTCAGATCTAAAAAGATGGTCAGTTTCTGTCACAAATTTCACATTACTTTGGGCCACTCTACTGCATATTATCCCCAAGGCAATGGGCTGGCAGAATCATCAAACAAAAGCTTGGTAAATATGATCAAGAAAATATTAGAGGAGAACAAGAAAAATTGGCACAAGAAACTAGTCAATGCATTATGGGCAGACAGGTTAACAACCAAAAGATCAATTGGGGTCAGCCCATATGAATTAGTCTATGGTTTAGAGGCCAAATTCCCCTCATCACTAGGGATCCCTGCTATGAAGATACTCCAGGAGTGCCAAGCTGAACCAAATGATGTACAAAGAAGAATAAATCAAATTGTATGTTTGCAGCAAACCAGGGAGGAAGTTTATAACAGAGTCCAAGTTTTACAAGAAAAGCTAAAAAAGGCTTTTGACAGAAGCACCAAAGCAGAGGATTTCAACATAGGTGACAAGGTCCTCAAGTGGGATTCAAGGAGAGAGAGCAAGGGAAAACATGGAAAGTTTGACTCCCTTTGGAGAGGACCATTCCTAATACAAGCAGTACAAGGAAACAATACCTATTTTCTGCAAGATCTGAACAAAACTGACTTAGAGGAAGGGCCTGTCAATGGCAGGATGCTCAAGCACTATTTTGACTATCTTCCATGAATACAACTGACCTGCTTTTGTACATAGTCTATTGTACATAGACTCTGTATGTGTTGTATATATTGTTGTTTTTCCAAGCATGAAAATAAGATCATTTTGAGAGGCATTGCAGATAAGGAGTAGAATTGAAAGACATTCTGTATTTCAGTACATCAGCCTACATTTTGAGGAATCTATGGTGACAGAACTCCAAAGTTTCAGAGAAGTAGCCAAAGGACCCAGGCACACTGACCTGCTGTTCTTGGCCTTTCAGGAAGAAAGACCATCCCCATGTGGAGCCACTGTTGGATACCTATACCAATAGGTTTCATATTTCATGATTGGCAAATGTAAGTGCCAAATATGCTCCATGTTTGCTGCCACAAAGGTTCCATATTTGCAATAGAAAGAAATGGTATATCTAGGCCTGCATGTTCACAAAAGTTTATGGATGACTCAACAGCCTAATCTGGATCATGCCATGTTTTCAATTTATGTTGTAGAATAGAGAATGAAATCTATCCAAACTGTTTAATCTTGGCAGATCAGTAGCTAGGTAGAGAAGCTAAGGTTCCCAACTGCTTAATCTGGGACCTCGGAAGGAATAAGGGTTGCATTAGATAGGAAATGAAAGCAAAAAGCCAATGAAAAGAAAAGGCATTCAAGGGTTTGCAAGTCCAAGTGCACCCTCCAAGAAGGAACAAAAAATGTTAGGAGAACTAGTTGGGTAGGTAGATGGGGTTGCAGAAGTGGTGTCTCTTTCAAAACCAAAGTTGCTGAAACATCTACAGCAAGAGCAACAAACTGGAGCATGACTAACTCCCTTGTTTTCATCTGTATATCACTCATTACTAACACTCTTTCCCAAGCTGCACAGAGCACAGAAATTCATATTTTTGACAGATTCTTATGGCCTTAAGAAGCCACATTTCTTGTGCAAAAATCTTTTCATTTTGACCTACTCTTGATTCCAAGTTATTTTCAAAGAAAACTTGGTTGAACTAGCCCTCATCCACATGTTCCCTCCATATTAACAACTAACTCTATTACTTAGCCCCCTATACCCCACTATCCCTATTATTATAAACACCATGGTGTATAAACCCCACAATGTATAAATATCCCCCCCTTGGCACTATAGCCATAATGTTCACTCCCTGGGAATTGAATTAACATCTGGTCAAGGTCAAGAACCCATGTTCAACCTTTGCTCCATCTCAACCGGTTTCCCTACCCAAAAGCTCCAGTCCTCCTTAAAAATCCTTGAAAAACCTTCTAAACCCCTAAAAACCACCCAAGGAAGGAAAAACTATAAAAATATCCTTCGCCCGCCTTATCCTAAGGTCGGCAGCCAGTTTACCCTGTTTACATTGTATAAATTACATTGGACCCCTTTCCCTATAGTCTCTACCTCCACAAAAATTTACACCCAAACCTTGCATAAAACCCGAAAATTTCATTTTTCCTAAGGTCGGTCGATTAAATCACGTTTGCAAAGAAAATTACAAAAACCCCCGAGAAAGTATTTAACACATGGAGGGGCCCGCCGATCACAAATGGCCGAAAAATATTATTTTTTAAACCCGCCCGTTGGCCACTACCTCCCGAGCAGATCACCCGTCCGATGACCGTCAGATGGCGCCTGTCCAGATCTACGACACACAATGATTTCGGGAAATCCCGACGTCCGAAAGTTAATAAGGCAGCGTTACAGCCCGAGCAAGATGAGCGCCCGACAACCGTTGGATCGCGCGCTTCCAGATCGACAGCCCTCGTCAATATCGGAGCACCCTACACGTCTGACAGATACCTTCCGATATCTGTCAGACGCTTGCGTCACGCGGGGACAGTTGTCGCACCCAAATCCCATCGGAGCAGCGTCTGACAGTTTCTTCACCGTACAGGAAGGGCCGCGATATGGTGACACCTGTCCCGCCCACGTCCTCCTCCCGCTGCCATGCACGTCACTGCCACATCCGCTCACCTCATCCCTCATTCGCCCACCTGGCCACCACCTCATCGCCCCCATGGACCGGTCTTAGGCCGCCACGTCACCCGATGACGTCCTGCTGACATCATCCGACCCGGGCCCTCACACTGACGTCATGCTGACGTCATCCAAAAAGCGCGCCAAATAACTAAAAAGCCAAATTTTCCCGTTTTTCGCAAATTTCAATTTTCTCAGAAAAACACTGCTCTGCCGTCTGCATGCAATCCACGACAACCACGCCACCAACCACCCCGCGACCATTTGCAAAGATCAGACAGCAAACCCAACTACAACCTCACCCCAAGCCACTGTCAAACAGGTATTTGAGTCTTCATCCTCCTTTGAACTAGTTTTTTCTCAATTTCTCGTAAAATCCACCACAGGAAGCCATAGGATTGAAAATTCACCGCAAAACCAGCTGTAACCTACCACTATTCGACAGTTTAGAGTTAAAAAACAGTGGCGGAGACCTCATTTAGACTGCAATTTCTGGTAAAACCCTGCCCGGTTCACGCAATCGTGAACTCACAGCATTGCTCCCAAATTGTCAAAGAAAGCCTATCAAATACATAAAGGCCCCCTCAGAGAATTCAAACACTGGTTATAGTTGTCTGTGCACCAACCTTGCTGGTTTCTGCCCCCCTCAATTTCGCCATTTCAATTGACAAACCCAACATCTCAAGAAAGACTCGAGGCAGACATGGCTGCCCCTGCAGAATCAGCAGCCCTCAATATCACTCCCCTAAATGCTCCTCAGAGAGAGCTGGACTGGCAAGACTTTGCAGATTTAGACTACCAGATCTCAGAAGACTCCCCCTCCAGATGTACATTTCACATCCATTTGTTAAATGAATTCAGGGCTAGGCACAGGGATGGGACTGATATCCTAGGCATTTGGGAGTCCTCCCTCCCAACTTTTAAAATGCCCCAAGTCAACCAGTTCCCTGACCTTATCTATTTATGTGCTGGTGGTTATGATCCAACACAGAGGGCAGTAATGAATCCTCAAGGTGAGATTGTATTTTACACTACCCCTCAGGCCATCAGGGATATGGTCCAATTCAAAACTCAAAGGAAAATCACTCCTTTATCCCTGCTGGACCTAATCAATCAAGGGTCCAAGATACTTACAGAGACAGAGATCCTGAAGCTGAACCAACTATTCATTCAGAAATCTGATACAGTGCTACACCCTCCTATTTTTGATGGCTACTTGAATCAACTTGGCCTGGACCTAGCCTATATGATAAGCTCAGTACTGGGGTACAAGTCAATGGAATTCATAGAGGAAACTGTGCTAGTCATGATGACAATGTTTTCTCCTGGTAAGGCCCCCATCTGCTATGACTATGCCACATACATCTCTGACAAGATTCATGAGCAATTCTTGCACCTGTCCAGGGAAAGAGTGTTCAGATATACTTCATACATTTATCATCTTATTCTCTATTACCAACATGAGAAATTCTCTTTTGAGATTAAGAGAAATGATGCTGCAGGAAACCCAAGATCAGTGGTGTACTGGAGCTCAATCTTCCATGTCCAAGCATACTCACCCTATACATACTGTGAGTTCATAGATTTGTTCATCCATCCGGCCCTGTCTCTGTTCATGACAGAACCTCCTCCAAGACTCACTGATGAAATGCAGAGGATATTGCAACTATCCACTGCCTATGGCATAGGAGACTGGTATTTCTACCAGCATCACACAGTGATTAGAATATATGGATGTGAGCTGAGGCCTTTCAGACTGCCCAGGTTTGTGCCCATGAGGCTCTTTGCCCTAGAATACTTCAGACAATTCAGCAATGCCGATCAAATCCACTTTGCAGGGAGAGGCAAGAAGGCACAACTCAAAGTAAAAAACCAGTTGGGGCATTTTGTTATGAACAAAAGAGAGGGGTGGATAGAGGCAGAGAGAATGTTGGAATGCCTTGGCTTAACACAAAGATTCCTTTGGAAACCATATGACCCCAATGGCTTTATATCCCGGAGGAGACAAAAATACAAACTCTCCAACTATGAGCATGATAGCATGCTCCACATATCGAGACATGCCAACCAGCCAAAATGGAGGAAAAACACCTTGATAGAGCCTGTGTCTCAAGAAGAGCTAGTTGAGAGGGCTAGGAGACATTTGTTGAAAATGGCTGACTTGGAATGTCCTTCTCAGGTGCCTGCTCTAACAAGCTCTCACATAACAGCACCAGCCTCCTCATCTGCAACATTTCAAAAGGCAGCACAGACCTCAGCTCAAGAACAAAGCAAGAGAAAGGACATAGAAATGCAGGAAAAAGAGAACCAACAGGGCCAACAGGGCCATCAGCAGCAACAAACTGATCAACAGGATCAGGAGACACAAAGAGCAGAAGGCCAGGCAGCTACCCAAGAAAAGATAACCAGCATGGCGCCTCCTAGACAGGATTCTAGGGTAGACTCTTCTGTCCTCCAAACCCCTCAGAGGGAGGACACCAACAGGAAAAGGGAGAGGGACACCCCTCTCACAGAAGGTCCAGATAAAAGGCAGAGGCTCAATCCATTCTCAGAAGAAGAAATGCAAAGCCTTGAGACCTCTGCCAGCTCATTGCATCAGGAACAGGATAAGGCAACACTTGGGGAGGTCAGCTCCTCAGGACAAGACAAGAACACAGCTGCAAGCATAAAGGAGCAGTTCAAGGACGCCAAGAGGAGGAGTGAGCCAATCAAAATTAAGCTTTATAATCATTTATTAAATATGGCTCCTACAAACCAACAGAGATTAATGGCTGCCTTTGACGTACAAGAAGGCAAAATGACTATGAGCCATTTTGCCCCTACAGTGCAGCAACCTCAAACAGCTGCAGATTACATAAGGACTAATCTAGAAGTCCTTTCAAAAGACATCCACCCCATGGACCAAATAGAACTCCACAAGCAGACGGGTGAGATGGTCTATGCCACTTTGGCAGATAAGACCTTGATCAACTATAGGCTGCAAAACAGTTTGAATAACACGGCAGCTCAGCTTGAGTTGGAGAGGGCATCCTCTCAAGCCAAGGACAACAGGATCAAGGCATTGGAAGAAATTATCATAGAGTTTGGGCATGATCCCAATGATGTTAAGGCCATACAGGAGGTCCTTAAACTAAGGGATGCAGACATAGCTGCAATTAAGAAGAAGATGAAGATCCCACCAACTCTACATCCACAAACAGATGAAGTTGCCCAGCAGAGGCAACAAAAGGATGTCACTGCATTATTGATGACTCTATATAAAGAGCTGGTAGACACACAACAAAAGCTGCAGGACACAGAGACAACACTGGAAGCAGCACTACAAAGGAGAGAAGAAGGGCAGTCTTCCAAGCCGCCCACAAAAACAATAGACCTTGAGGAGACCCCTCAAGACACCATCCCTCCAAAGCAACAGGCATCAGAAACAGCTCCAGCCATTGCAGAGCCAGCCACTACAGCACCACCAACAGAAAAGACTCAGAGCTTAGACATGCAGAAACTAAGGCAGGAACTTCAAGTGCTAGAAGCTCAGATGACAGAACTCAGCCAAGCCAAGGACAGCTTAGCCAAAATAGAAGAGAAATATGATAAGTCTAAGAAAAATGTAGCTGAGAGAGAGAGAGAAGTGAAAGCTCTAAAGAAGACAATTGCAGAGCTAGAAAAGCAGCTCAATTTTGAGAAAGTGACAGCAGAGCTTAAGCAGGTGATTTGGACTTCTATTGCACAATCAATAACTAACCAATGGGAGTACATTGATGCCATTTATGAGCAAGCGGGACTCATTGGCAGGGCTAGAAAAGAGCTGCAAAGAGCAAGAAACTCCCTAGGCAACATGGCAGACCTTGCACCCAGGATGATTGAGGTCCTCAACTACAGAACAAGTTCCCAGTTGGTGAAAATGGGAATTGGTAATAGGACTGAAACCATTTCCCTGATCAAAAGAGCCACAACCATGAAGAATTTAATCCAAACCCTGGACAGGAGAATCCAGGATATGCAAGCAGACATAAACAAGTTTCAGAACAGGTTTGCAGCCCTGCAGGACAGAGGGCTCCCCAGCTTGCTAGAATCAGGGAAATTACTCTCTCACGAAAAATATATCAAGAGGGTAAGTGCTTTTGCAGCAATTCAGATTGCTGAGACACCAGGAACATCTGCAGCAGGCCCATTAACAGGGCAAATTCTTTTTGAAAAGTTAGATAATTTGTTTTTTATTAGAAATGAAGTTTCACATCTGTTTGATGAGCCTCCTCATTTCTATAAGTATACAGAAGCTGATGAGACCTTAGGGTCAATTTTGAGGCATCAGCTTCCTCCTCCAGACACATGGCAAGATTTGATAAAATTACTTTTAAATCAAAGTTGAGAAGAGTAAATCTTTTATTAAAAGGTTTATATTACATCAAAAAGGGAGGATAAAAGCCATGAGAGCAAATATGGAGACGCTGAGCCAACTCAGCACAGGGACTCGGCATCAACAGCAACATCAGCAGGTACAGGTGGCAGGGCCAAGAAGATACAAAAAATCAAAGTGACAGAGCACTTCATTCTATATTTATGATAAAGCCGCACAGCCGACTCCGCAGTGCCCAAAGGTCAAAGATTTATTCTGACAAGAGTAAAAGGCTTTTAAGAAGCATTTATATTTACAATTACTTCTCATCTACTCTCTCTGTACGAGTGTAAGAGATATTTCCCTCTCAAATGACTCCATACCTGAGATATTTTTGTATGTAACCTCTATATATCCCCCCTCGCGTTTGTTTAGAGGGGTTGGACTCCAGATGTAAAGAAGCTCTCGTTTCATTTTCTGTTACTCTTATACTGTAAAGATTCAGGCAGCTAATACAAAGAACAATGGGATTTCTACAGATATTGTCTCTCATGATGCTCTGCTGGTGTGTGGCTCAAAGTTGCAAGATTCCTATGTTTTCCATGGCTCAATAAGCTTTTCTCATGGCTCTTTATTTCACCTGTGATCATCGTTATTTCATATGTTTTCCTTGTTTTTCTATACACTCGAAAATCTAGGTAGTGAGGAAAAAGAATAGTCTCAGGATTTGGTCATTGGCTACCCTGAACTCAATCTAAGCTATCTTATATGTTTTCTTCTGATAAAGTATTTAAAGAGTAATTCTTCACTGCTACCTTTAATACTGTATCATCACAGTGCGTTGTTGTTTTAGGAATTCAAGTAATTGCTCTTAGATAACAAACTTCATTTACAATATTCAACTTAAGTAAAGAATTCTTCATTACTCTTTGCCAAGTTGTTTCCATTTTCACCTCTCAATCTTTATAGCCTGTGTCACAGAATACATATAGGCCCTGTATTCATCCCACACTTCAGTCAAAACCTCATGGGAACAGTAGTTCAAGACCCCATTTCCCAATGGATTAGTTACCCCTAAAGTCAGACATTAAAAGCTATTAGAAGCATCCATCCTCCCAACCAAACACAAAACAACCAAGAATGCACTCCATAACTAGCCTGAAACCTTCACTGAAAGCAGTGACATAACTAATAGAGAGAGCCCTCTCTGACTACAGCTAGGCTAGAAGCTGTAGCCCAAAGATTGGTTAGTGGTTACCCCGGTCGTATCCTCTCTGGAGTCAAAGAGGACAACCTGGGTGTTAACAGCAGGGGTCACGGAGGTGGCTATGATCTTCCCCTTACTTTGGGAGCAAACCAGACATAAAATGAATTTCCTAGTCCTAGAGTTGAGCTTGTTGCCTTTCTTAGCAGCAATCAAAGATGTGGCAGTAGGTGGGGCTACCTCCGGTATCCTGTATAATGAATTACCCAAAGAAATAATAACAACAGGAGGCCTTGAATCATACAAAGCATGTCACCTCCACAAGTATGGTTGACCTAATAATACATCAAGAGGTGTAACATCACAAAATACCTCATCTGTGAAGGGCTTGATGCTGTAGGGAAGGCGGCACTGCTGGTGGACTCAGAGATCTCAGCCTTAGTGATGCCACACCCGATACTGTACAACTGCGGGTGTGCTGTAGTCAGTAGGCCCAACCACTTCACGAACACTGCTGGAATGAGGTTCTTCTGGCTCCCACTATCAACAATGAATTTCAGCGGTGAACCCTTCACCCACATTTGTGAGTGGAAAAGACGCTCCCCCTACTCTGGATCTTTGAGCTCATTCTTCTTGATGGTGGCAGTGGCAACAGTGGCCTTGGGCTCCACATCAATGATCTATTTCCCTTTGCTATTCCCCTTGTCGGGTTCTGACTCAGGGTTAGAACATGTATCTGATTCTAAAGCCTTCAACTTTGTCACCAGTGACTACTTGGTCCAACACTCACTTGTGTTGTGAATGGGGCTCTTATGGAACTCACACCACTTTCCTATGTCCTTCTTCAAATTCATGGTGTTGTTCTTTTCTTGTGGCTTCGAAAGGTTCTCTTAAGTTTCCCCATATTAGCTTTGTCCTTGGTTATGTGGTTTGGGAAAGCCTTTCCCTTGCTTCGAATTTGCAAATCCAAAGTCTCACTTCTTCTATTTCAACTTTTGCTCAATCTTGACAGTGTACTGGTACGTCATGCCAAGCAAAGGGATGTTCAGAATCTCCATCTCTTCTTGGATGTACCTATGTAGGCTGCTATGATATTTGAGAACCAAATGCAGCTCAGAATCATTGATACCCAACTGCATGTGAAGGGCATGAAAAATGTTTGTGAACTCCGACACATCTCGGTTCCTTCCCTGCCGCAGCATGGTCCTCTTTATGTATTTGTCCTCATACCTGCTCCTTGATGGCATCCCAGAATGAATTCCAAGTGGGTGCGGCTAAAAATAGTGAGCCTGTACTTTCATACTTCTACTCGCAGTAGGTTTCCCACTAGTCCTTGACGTGGGGGGCTACTTTGAGAAGAGTGAAAATAATATTTTCCCGACTGGAAAATTCATGAATAGAAAAATACCCTTCTAGTAGATTTAATAGTTTTTCTACGGCATCTGCATCTATTTGACCCTCGAATATGGGGATTTCAAAGTTAACTTGTACCTTAAAGGGTCTGGCATTTCTAGAGTAGTTGTTGGAAGCCGATGTGTTGCCTCTGGGTAGCCGCTGAAGGATCTGGGCAAAACTATCCATCATCGTGTTCCTTTGTTGCTCGAGGGCTTCTTCGAGCAAGATTTTGATAGGATCTCCTGCCCCCTTATATTTCTTTTCATCTGCCATGGGAGGCCGTCAGGATTTACAAGGCTGGTCTTGCAAAGGTTCGACCAGTTCAAGCCCTAACTCCTTATATCCCAACATCGTTGGGGACATGCAAATAAAAACAGAGAAAAAACAGACTGCTCTGATACCACTGATCCAAATTTAAATAGGAACGAAAGAAAGTATAGAAATAACCATAAATACATAGATGCAGCAGAAATAATACTTCATTTCACTACTATAAAATACTCAAATATGCCTACAAACAGAAATGGAAATAAACCAGCTAGGGCGATGGTAGCCTATCTCTAAGAAGAGATGTGGCGGCTACATGCCTATGAGTAGTGTTACAATGAGGCTCGAAGGCCTATTTATTTTTAGAAATAATGGAAAGCCATAAACATCCAAAAACCTAACCCTAAGAGATGAAACGCTAAATGGTGGGCCCTGTTTGGGTAAATTGGTACATCAACTTCCCGGGGTCATAACTTTGGCATATGATGTCCTTTTGATGCACACAATAGCTCGTTAGAAATATCTATCCGAGGACTACAACTTTGGGAGAGAAACATCAATCAATGACCTATGTTTCTCTCGATTTTACCAAAAAAAATGTCGTTTAGGGCCTCAAAATGGCTCTAGAAGTTAAAGACTCGAAAAAATGTTAAAAATATTAAATTGTGCTACATAAGGAAACTGAAAGACGAAAAGAGACGGTTGTGCGGGTCCAAGTGGGATAGTTGGGTGGCCACCAACATCCACCTAGATCACAAATACACATGCTCCCTAACCCGAAATTATTTTAACACTGTGTTTTGATCTGCATAAATCTTTTGTCTATCCTGTGCTACCTTTAGATTCTTCTTTATAACTTGCATTTCCTACTCCATGTCGAACATGTCCAGTTCAATAAGCACCCTATTCAATGGATCACTCCAACTGATGGGAGTGTTAAAATTCTATCCATACAATGCCTCAAAATGACTCATTTTCAATGACTACTGATAACCATTTTTGTATGCAAACTCCATGAATTGAAGATACTCCTCTCATTTCCTCTGTTGGTGCATCACGTACATCCTCAACATATCTTCCAATATCTTTGTCTAACCATTTGTCTACACATGATAAGCTACGCTGAAGGACAACTGTATACCCAAGCCTACAAATAGCTCCTTCAAAAACTTGGAAGTGAACTTCACATCCTTTTCTGACAAAATCTTCTTTAGAACACCATGTAGCCTTACTATTTATTTGATGAAAACTTGTGCTACCTCACTAGCTGAATATGTAGTTTTTATCGAAATGAAGTGAGCTACCTTGCTCAACTTGTTGACCATGACCATAATAGAATCATAATGCTTCACTGTCCTCCGAAGACTTGTGATTAAATCCATAGAAATGACTTCCCATTTTGATTCTGAAATTGTTGTAGGTTGTATTAAACCACCTGGATGCTTGCACTCTTCCTTTACCTGCTAACAATCTAAGTATCTAGTCACAAACTCAACCACTTCTTTCTTCAGATTCAACCAATAAGAGAAAGTATTTACCATTGTTAATGTCTTTTTATATCCTCGATGACCTGAATATAGTTTCACATGAAACTCCCTCAAGATAAGGTTCTTGAGCTCAGTGCAATTCGACACATAGATCATGTCTCGAAACCTTATTAAGCCATCTGTCGTGAGATGACAGATTGCATCCTCATCACCTGTACCTCCACCTGTACTATATTGTAACCTATGCATAATCTCCATGTATTTTTCATCCCGTTGACCTGCCTGCAAAATCCTATCCTATCACTCTGTCCCATAAGAGCTTATAGCTGATATTGTTGGCATTATGTTTCTGGTATGGTTATATGTTACAGATGTTGTACTTGATGGCAACACCCATGGCATGGCTGTCAATATGATGAGAATTAAGAAGTACACAGGAGAAAATTTCACGGAATTTTATGCAGAGAAAAGTTTATAAAAGTTTATTTCATGTGGACAAAAGTTCACGGAATTTTATGCAGAGAAAAGTTCATTTCATGTGGGAAAACTTACCTTTGGTCCATGGTAGTTAGTCCTTGGAATTTGAACCTATGGTTTTTGGACCATGGCATCTCACAAACGTGTTGATCCCTAGTATTAAGTTGATGGTATTGGTTTGTTATGGTTTTGGCCCATGGTATTGTTTTATTTTATTATTATTATTGAGCCCCATGATCCATGATTT
>APFE030706959.1:24056-80992 GCA_000404065.3 Pinus taeda | reverse complement strand
AAAACCTCCTCTGAGGGTGCAAAAGTGCATGTTCTGAGAACAAGTTTTTGATAAATTTCTGGACCCTTCTCTAAATGCATGAGAAGGGTTTAAATACTATTAACTAAATAACTTATTTACAGAAATTGAGGATTCAGTTTAAATGACCATCCTCTTTCTAAGCAAAACTATTTCTAAAATTAAATCTACTATCTAACTATTTCTAAATCTACTCCTTAATGTTGCAAGCATTCAGTATTTTCCTGGGTGGAGTCGGCTGACTGTCTTCCGTCTTTGATTGAGTTAAGCAAATAGAATCGGCAAGAGATGGCATTATCTTCTTAGTAAAATTGATGATATACTTGAGAATCATCCAATGAATATGTATCATTACCATGTATGTCTAGTAAAAATCCCATTTCAACTTGGTTAACCCTTGGACTGCTTCTACTTTTCCTTTAGTCTTCTCTTTCCAGTTTGTTTCTATCACTAATTTCTTGCAATTTTCGGGGCTTGCAGGTGACTGAGTAACTAGGGGCCTTCTTTTTCGAATAATTTTTCTTAGCGATGCACGATTAGTGCTAAGGAAACTGCCTCTGTTTCTTGATCCGGGCTTCCCTGATGCGTTTTTCGCCTCTTGTGCCTTTTTCTCTCATCCGGCATAAAGCTCAAAATTTGTAAAAATAGTGATTCCGTGAGCTTTTGACCCTGAGAATTAAACTGTCTGTTTCTAGTATCAGCATCGTTCAATACCCATTCAGCCATGGCTGTATATGAGAAATCTGTGATAGATGCCTCAGAAGAGTTCCGCGGCTCTTTTTCTTCCTTAAGTGGATTAGGTGTGCCTTCCGAAATGTACATTGGAGCGCTGCCTTTCCTCCTCATAGTTTTCTGCATACTACCCTGCATAACGCTTCGTCCTTCTTTCCTGTAGTTTACATTGAGGTGGAAGTAATGATAAAATACTAATGACAGGAAAACTTTTAAATGCCGAAGATATGCAAAACATGCCACCTTACGTGAGTTATTTCTTCAAAAAACACAGCACCATACTTCATTAACAACTGGCAACAACTCATTAATTCGCATTAAAATACATGACCAACTCTTGGCTGAAAAAGTTTTCTCAAATAGTGAGCCAGAACCAATTGCGATGGAGGGGTCCTGTGATTTTCCTTTGCGATATTGCAGATTGTTGTATCGCAAATCGCAACATCATCGTGCTGTTTTTTTATCACAAGGTCGTAGTATCGCAATATCGCAACATCGCAATATTGCAATATCGCAACATCGCAATATCGCAACATCGCAGTATCGCAATATCGCAATATCGCAATTTTGCAGTATCACAGTATCGGAGTATCGCAGATCGTTATAATCCTTATGTGTGATTCATGTGATTTTTGCGATGCGCAATATGCGATATCGCATATCGGTGGTTTTTTTAGAGTTTTTCAATGTGAGTGTTTCTTTAGTGTATGCAATGCAATGAGGTTTCGTGTCGCAATCTCGCTTTTTGTCATTTTAACTCGTTAGAAGGTGTACCCTATCATTCTTTGTGCGATGCGATATCTCTTAAGGAGTGAATTTAATTTTCTTCATTATGAAACTTAGGTTTTTAAATTCTTCAAGGTATTTTCCTAAGTCCATGATGTTGTAAATTTCATCTAAAAAAGAAAATGTAACACTAACTGATTTTTTTGATTTTTACTGAGGGTCCCCACTTATTTAGTATTAGCAATAACACTTCATAAGGAGGGGGGTTGTTGGTGGCCACAACAGAGCCTTATATCAAGGCTAGTTATCAAAAGCAAATCAATATGGTCTTTCCTTCAGATACCTACAAAACACTTATGCTCCACTCATGAAGCTCATTATCAAATACTTCAACTGTGAAGAGATATTTTCTCGCTTGTACACCTATCATGTTAGATTATTGATGCATTTCACTAGAGTGAGGATGATGAACCTCCCCTATTTCACATGCAGAAACATTGAGAAAAAGGGTACATTGGTGTAAAGGAAACCTCTTCATCATCAGTTCAACAGCATTTATCATTTTTCATTGATCAAGATTGTTGTTTTTCATCAGCTTAGTTTGTTTAATGTTTCATGGGATACTTTCATTTCACATGAGGTTTTAAAAAGCCCTCAAGTGACCCCATTAGTGTTTCAAGAGGAATGAGGGCCTTCAAATCAACCAGAGGTTCACGAGACTCAAGCTATAGGAGTGCCAGTATTTGTCACTTATGAAAAGGGGACAAGGAGGCTATTTGCAACTACAAAACGAGTATTATATCCACCAGGGGTGGAAGGGGTCTTGTTTCCTTCACCAGACAACAGGAAAATGCTATCTTCACCCAGGGTGAAAGCGACTTTTCCTTCTTCTTTAGCAGAACAGGTACAAGATAAAGGGAAACAACCATTGCATGAGGAAGGCCCTTCTGAAGGTCAGGAGAGAGATTTCATTTTGATTCAGGATGAGGATAATGATTTGGGCTCCCAAAGCTCAAGACTCAAGGAGATCATCAAAGAGAAAAAATCTGACATCCATGCCTTAGCTATTAACCTTGAAAGGGCTAAGTTGATCATCAATTACCTTGAGCAATGGAACAAGCAGTTGGAGGATAAGCAGACAATCATGGAGCTGCAAACCATAAGAGAAAACAAGCAAGCAGCAAAAAGAAAGAAAGTCAAATTGACACCCCTTAAGCAAGAGACTGATGTTGATCGGGAATATTGGCTGGAGAGGGTGAATATACAATTGGAGAAGCTGCTTGAGAAGGCCAATAAGAAGAAAAATATGTTGCATCACATGGCTTATCACTATTTGGCATGAAACAAAATTTGCAAAACTAGGATAAGGTGCCTAAAAGCCAAGTTGAAGAAGACTTTGAGGAGCAAGAAAGACCAAGATAAACTCAAGATCTTGGCTGAATCTTCCTTAGCGCAACATAGTACTTGATGCAGATCACTCATGCCAAATTTCAATAATTTCGGCAAACTTTTTGACAATTTTGAATTTTTCAAGGAAAAAACAGGTTTTTCTAGTAGGTGCGTAGGGCCACCTGGCACTCGCTTTTGATAGGGACCTCCTCTGGAGGAAAAATTTGCATTTTTGGATTCCTCATGAAAAATTATGTATGCCCATAAATTACTAGGAAGTTTTGACAAGTTTTGGGTCACCAAAAGGGCCAAAAACACATCAAAAATGCCCCCTTTGCCACTTTTTGGCCACATAGGAAGCAGCGTTGGGAGAACTGATTTTTGGAGGGGAAAATGGGAACAAAATTCCAAAATTCCACTTGTCATAGATAGTAGATAGATATACCTTTTGAACAAGCCAATTTTGAGCAAATTTGATGAAGGGGAAGGCCTCCAAAAGCAGCTGGGAAAACGCACTACACACAGAAAAAGTGGTGCTATGCATAGGATGAAAAAGTGCCAATTTTGCCTTAAAACTTTGTTTTTCGCCTAGTTTTCTTCTAGTTTGACTTTTTCTCTCTTATGGTCAAATTCATGAGCTGACATGATTTAGATTAATGTAATATGATGTAAAAATGATAAACATTGACTTGATAAGGTAGATACATCAGTTGTAGGTGGTTTGAAGTTCAATGAATCAGTTTCCAAGGTTTTAGAGGCAAGTTGTTCCACTGCCTATTTTTGTGTTCCTAGTTTAGATATGGTTGAAACCACCACTCTTCTCATGGATTTGACCCTTGATGGATAGCACAGGTGGTTTGGAGGTCTATATCATGTGTTTTTTCAGTCATTTTCAAAGGTTGGACTCTTGTGAAAGCCTTGAGCATCATTGTACATTCATCTCTATAGTTTGGCAAGGAAATAGACCAGGGCTTGCAGCATTTTGTGGGATTCTTGTGGCAAGATGATTTAGTATTGTTTTTGCATCTATGATTCAAGTTATCATGTGTTTATGTGTGCCATTATCTCTCTCTTTTTATCTTAACTAAATGAATCAAGTATAAAGGTGGAATTCATTGATGTTTTAGGGCTCTACCTTAGTGTTTATTCGGTTTTACGTGTTTTCAACTATTTGAAGAGGAATCCTGATACTTTCATGCCCTCTCCAACTCCTCACCAGTCTTAAGACTCTCCATTTCACTTCATTAAAAGTACTAAAGCATTTTCCTACCTCGCCCCACAGAAACCTCTGCAAGGCTGAGTCCATTCCCCGGACCCAAAACTGCCTTTCACTTTTGATCCAGCAAACCAACATAAAACTCAATCAAACTCCTTTGAGCTTATACCTAGCCTAAAATCAGTCTTTGCACTAGTCATCTCAAGCCTCATTTACTATATTTTCCTGAGATTGACAAGGAGATAGCCCTCTCCCAACCTGGTAGGGCTAGCTACTAGGTTAAGTGTGGTTTGATGTTACCCTAGACCTGCCTTTCTCAGCCTGAGGTAGATTTAGGCCCTAACATAGTGGCGACCATACTGGGGACATATAAGTTTATTTGTTTGTTAGTGTTCTTTGCTTTATAAAATATAGACGGAGCATGAAGTTAGCCAAGTAACCTTCGAACTACACTTGCTTTGCGAGTGCATAAGTAGATGAATACTGCTTCAGTCAATATCTGGTTTAGTTTTATAAACTAAACATCTGACTTGCAAATCACCACAGTACATGTATCAAGTTAGATCTGATTGTTGATGGTGGACAACGATTAGACAAAGGAAGGCTAAAATCATTCACTTAGCAACTCCAGTGTCAAAGAATCCTAAGGTTTAGAATTTTTTTGGCAACTCCACTCTTCAAGAACCAGTAGCCTGAAGAATTTCTTGGTCAATTCATTGTTATCAAAATGGATTTTCTTGCTCGACGGTATGCTACCATGAGCCGAGATCACATTCCAAGTTTCCCAAATAAAATTCCTAAGGTAGATTGGCAAAGGAATTTGCCTATGTTTAAAGGTGATAATAGGAATGATGTTGTTTTACATCTGGTTAGATTTCACATTCATATTCGCAAGTTGAAGGTTGATTTTCCTGAAGACTGCTTGATGAAGATATGCATGGCCACTCTGGAAGGTGAAGCCCGATCTTGGTATGAAAGTTTGCCGCCTGCTTGTATTTACTGTTTAAAGGATTTTCATACCATGTTCTTTGAAAGGTATAAAGAATCTTATCCAGCCTTAAATTTAGTTCAGAACTGTTGCACAGATGCTTATTGTTTTACTGAAAGTCTTGAGAAAGTTTATGAAGATGATGAATTCATGGATGATGAGATCATGGAAGCCCTATATGAAAATCCATTTCAGTAGCATAAAGAGGATACTTATCAAGATGCGCAGGAAAATTTTCAGCTGCATCAATATCTTAGCACAATAGAAAATGATGAAAGAGAAGGTTTTATTTCAGATATGTCCATAGAAGAAGACAATATGCAGGGAAGTCAAGTTTCAATTTTAGAATGTGATAAATTCAAGTCGGCTCTTTCAGATATAGATTCAAATTGTGGTGATCAAGAGTACCTTGTTCTGAATCCCATGAAGGAGAGCTCTGTTGTTGAGATCATCTGGAATAAAGAGGACAGAGTTATTGACCCAAGTGTTCTCATTTCATTAGAACAAAGCTTTCATGAGGAGGTAATCCAACCCTTTTATGAAAAACAAGATGAGATCTTTGTTCAAGTAAGTGAAAAATCTTCTTTTGATAACTCAGCGGTAAATGATAATTTGATTGCCATGTCATATGAAGATGATCAACAATGTTTTCAAATTTCAGAAGACCAAGGAATTGAGGACTATCATTCAGATTTTTCATGTTTTGAAATGTTATTTCGAGAAGA
Organism: Pinus taeda; assembly: GCA_000404065.3. Taxonomy (NCBI): domain Eukaryota; kingdom Viridiplantae; phylum Streptophyta; class Pinopsida; order Pinales; family Pinaceae; genus Pinus; species Pinus taeda. Next base: position 75,198 of record APFE030706959.1, on the reverse strand, counting down.
CAATCACTGTTTGAGCAAAATAAAACAAAAAGTATTATCTCCTTTGTCTGAAGATGAAATAGATCAACTCCTGAAAGGTCACGTTACAACCCAAGCTAATGCAGGTTTGTAGTGTGCACATGGTCAAGAAGGTGTTTGTGAAGCCTCTTCCACTTTTGAAAATGATAATAGTCTTGAAATTAGCTTTATAGATCAGCAAACAGATAATGTTTTCCTTCATGAAGATGATAGGGTTGTCACGTTTGATAATCTTGAAGAATGTCTTCTGTTTAAGAAAGGTTTAGATTATGACATTGAGGAGTGTGAGCCTAAGAGACACAGTATGCCAGAATTCAAGTCAGAATTTCTCATGGTCGAGGAATTTACATCTAGCACTTAGATAACAGAATCTTACACCACTCTATGCTTTCCTATCAATCAGCAGCCAACTCTTCTTTCAGATCATAAGGAAGAGAGTACTTGTAATTTTGTTGCTAGATCTCAAGACAAGCTAGTGCTTCAGGATTTTCAAGATCCCTTCGGCATTCTTTTGCAAGCATTAGAAAAGATGAATGTTGCCTGGTTTTTTAGTAGAAGCCTTGGTTTCAGTTGTTATTGTGAGTTTCCTACATGTACATCGTTCTACCTGCTCGAGGAAAATGAGAGCAAAATTTCAGTATGTAGCCATCTGTTAGATTGGTTACATTGGAAGGCCCACTTCACATGATTGTACATATTTCATCAGTAGGTAGGGGGTTGTCATCATGATTTGAAGCCCTCAAATCTTAATAGACTGCTGCCATTAAAAATCTTTGTAAGTACTTATTTCAGTTAAGTAAGTCTTGAGTCATCTTTTGTTTTAGTCAGTGTCAAGATAGTTTCAGAGTCAGTTGTTTGAGTCAATTTTCAGTCATGTAATTGAGTCCAGTTTTGAGTCAAGATATTGGTTTTATGTTTGCTGAAGTTATTGAATCCATAGCCCCATGGAAGAGGCACTATCTGCTTTCCAAATATCTGTAGTTCTTGGCACCTCCCAAGAGCTACCATCCCCATTGGAGCCAATGTTAGTGTCGATACCTTCATCCCTCCATCAGTGATCAAAATTCTTTTTTTGCATGCATTTTAGTTGTCTCATCCGATCAACTGCATTCCATTAGGTCATGGATTATCTAATGGTAGTGGTTCTTTATCAATTTCCCTCATGCTTTTCATCTGCTAACCTATTTACACATGTATAGATCATTTGTTGTCATTTTTATTCATTTTAGTTGCAGAAGTCATTTTAGGGTTTTTAAATCTCATTAGGTCTAGGGTCTGTCACCATAGTCATGTAAAAGCTCAATAATGGTCAACAGGCACATGAGAGGGTCTAATAAGGTCTCAACATCAAATTTTCAATAATGATATACTCAGTAATTGATTTTTTCCTCAAAACCCCATTTTGAGGAAAAAACAGAGTTTTTATGTTCTATGTATAAAAATTTCATGTAATTTTAATTTTCCTATATGTAATAAGTTCAGAAATGTAGCCCTGGGTCACCTTGCCAAACTTCTGCTCTCTAGCTCCTGCAAAAGAGACAAGAAAATCCAAACATTAGTCCATCAAATGACAAAAAGAGAGCCAAACTGCAAAACAGAGTTTTTAAAGAGTAAAGTGAAAAGGAAACTTTAGAAAAATGGGGTTTTCAAATGAAAAATTAAAATCCAAGGTGGATATCAAGTTATTTTTGGTATTTGAAAATTTCATTTGTACAAGTGAGAGAGAGCAAGAGGCAAAATCGCGTTTTGAGGCAAATAGAGGAAATTTCTAGCAAAGTTTAGAGTTTTCTCTTGGTGTGGCGCACTTGGGCATAGGCGCGGTGCACCAGGTGCAGAAATTGCAAAGAACTTTGAACTAGTGCGGCGCACCTGGGTGTTGGTGTGGTGCACCAGTCTGCCAAGCCAAAAACTCTTGCAAATCGACCTTCTAAGCTCCAAATTTCACTAATACCATCCCTTCAAGTAAGTAAACCCATCCATTTTCCATAAAAAGAGATTTAATCATCCTTGATGGCGTTTTGAAAGGTGATTATTCAAACCCTAATTTGCTGCACATTTATATTGCAAAATTGCCTAGGGTTTGTAGTTTTTTGTCATTCTTGCTGTTAGTCTACTCCTTTGCATAATTTTCCCTTCACTACATTTCCTTAAATTTTCTTCCCCTTTCCCTCTTTCATTGACATTTATCCTACCCTCTATCTCCAAACCCTAAAACCATAACACCTAATCCCACTTTTCCCCAAACCCTAATATCCATTCCCAAAACCCTATCACTCCCTAATAACCCTATAGTGATCATTCAAACCATCCACTCATCAGTCCCATTCATCAAATCCCAAAGAAGAGAACAATAGTCACCTATTCTTGAAATAAAATCTCTTCATACTCATCATTTTCCACCTTACAGTGACAAATATGGAAACAGATTCAGCTTATCAAAGGGATGAGGAAACAGTGAGTGATTCCTCCCAAGAGAGTCATGCACCAAGAAAACCACATAAGGGAGGAAAACACATCTGGGAGGAGCCCACTACACTTGCAGAGTTATTGGCTTGTCCCCTTGCAGTAACATGTTTCAAACATTAGTCTTGCTACCAGTTTTATGAGATGGTGGAGAGGGTGAAATACCACCATGAACTTGCTAGACTATTTGTCCTTCATCTTCACAATGGCCAGGTGAACTTAGTAGGTGTTTCTTTCACTTTAACACCTAAAACTATAGTTGAAGAAACAGGTATTCCAATGTAGGTGAACAGTGGAACAAAGGACAACATGTGAGCAAAGAGCATTATGAGCCTTATATCAAGGCTAGTTATCAAAATAAAACTAGTAGGGTATTTCCTTTTAGATACCTATAGGACACTTATGCTCCACTCATGAAGCTCATTATCAAATACTTCAGCTGTGAAGGGAGATTTTCTCACTTGTACACCTATCATGTTAGATTATTGATGCATTTCACTAGAGTAAGGATGATGAACCTTCCCTATTTCATATGCAAAAACATTGAGAAAATGGATACATTGGTGCAAAGGAAACCTCTTCATCATCAGTTCAACAACATTTATCATTTTTCATTGATCAAGATTGTTGTTTTGGATCAGCTAAGTTTGTTGAATGTTTCATGGGATACTTCCATTTCACATGAGGTTTTCAAAAGCCCTCAAGTGACCCCACCAGTGTTTCAAGAGGAAGGAGGGCCTTCAAAACAACCAGAGGTTCATGAGACTCAAGCTACAAGGGTGCCAATATTTTTCACTTATGAAAAGGGGACAAGGAGGCTATTTGTAGCTACAAAACGAGTACTATCTCCACTAGGGGTGGAAGGGGTCTCGTTTCCTTCACCAGACAACAGGCACATGCTATCTTCACCCGGGGTGAAAGGGGCTTTGCCTTCTTCTTTAGCAGAGCAAGTACAAGAAAAAGGGAAACAACCATTGCATGAGGAAGGGCCTTTTGAAGGTTGGGAGAGAGATTTCATTTTGATTCAGGATGAGGATACTGATTTGGGCTCCCAAAGCTCAAGACTCAAGGAGATCATCAAAGAGCAAGAATCTGACATCCATGCCTTAGATCTTAACCTTGAAAGGGCTAAGTGTATCATCAATTACCTTGAGCAATGGAACAAGCAGCTGGAGGATAAGCAAACAATCATGGAGCTGCAAACCATAAGAGAAAATAAGCAAGCAACGAAAAGAAAGAAAGTCAAACTGACACTCCTTGAGCAAGAGATTGATGCTGATCGGGAATCTTGGCTAGAGAGGGTGAATATACACTTGGAAAAGCTGCTTGAGAAGGATAATAAGGAGAAAAAGATGTTGCGGCACATGGCTTATCACTATTTGGTACGAAACAAAATTTGTAAATCTAGGATAAAATGCCTAAAAGCCAAGTTGAAGAAGACTTTGAGGAGCAAGAAAGACCAAGATAAACTCAAGATCTTGGCTGAAGATTCCTTAGCCCAGCATAGTACTTGATGTAGATCACTCATGCCAAATTTCAATAAGTTTGGCAAACTTTTTGACAATTTTGAATTTTTCAAGGAAAAAACAGGTTTTTCTGGCAGGTGCGTAGCACCACCTGGCACTTCCTTTTGATAGGGACCTCCTTTGGAGGAAAACTTTGCATTTTTGGATTCCTCATGAAAAATTATGCATGCCCAGAAATTAATAGGAAGTTTTGACAAGTTTTAGGTCACCAAAAGGGCCAAAAACACCTCAAAAATGCCCCCTCTGCCTTTTTTTGGCCACACAGGAAGCAATGTTGGGATAACTGATTTTTGGAGGGGCAAATGGGCACCAAATTCAAAAATTCTACTTGTCTTGGAAAGTAGATAGACAGACCTTTCCAAAAAGCAACGTGGAGAAAATTTTGCAAAGGGGAAGGCCTCCAAATGCAACTAGGAAAAAGCGCTACGCACAGAAAAAGTTGTGCTACGCACAACATGAAAAAGTGCCAATTTTGCTTAAAAACTCTAATTTTCGCCTAGTTTTTTTCTAGTTTGACTTTTTCTCTCTTATGGTCAAATTCATGAGCTTAAATGATGTAAATTGATGTAATATGATGTAAAAATGATAAAAATTGACTTTATAAGGTAGATACATCAATTGTAGGTGGTTTGGAGTTGAATGAATCAGTTTCCTAGGTTTTAGAGGCAAGTTGTTCCACTGCCATATTTTCGTGTTCCTAGTTTAGATATGGTTGAAACCATCCCTCTTCTCATGGATTCGACTCTTGAAGGATAGCACAGATGGTTTGGAGGTCTATATCATGTGTTTTTTCAGTCATTTTCAAAGGTTGGACTCTTGTGAAAGCCTTGAGCATTATTGTACATTCATCTCTATAGTTTGGCAAGGAAATAGACCGGGGTTTGCAGCATTTTGTGGGATTCTTGTGGAAAGGTGATTTAGTATTATTTTTCTTTCTGTGATTCAAGTTATCATGTGTTTATGTCTGCCATTATCTCTCTCTTTTCAACTTAACTAAATGAATCAAGTATAAAGGTGGAATTCATTGATGTTGCAGTGTTCTACCTTAGGGTTTATTTGGTTTTACATGTTTTCAACTTTTTGAAGAGGATTCCCGATACTTTCATGCCATCTCCAACTCCTCACCAGTCTTAAGACTCTCCATTCCACTTAATTCAAAGTACTAAAGCATTTGCCTACCTCGCCCCACAGAAACTTCTGCAAGACTGAGTCCATTCCCTGGACCCAAAACTGCCTTTCACTTTTGATCCAAAAAACCAACATAAAACTCAATCAAACTCCTCTGAGCTTATACCTAGCCTAAAATTAGTCTTTACATCAGTCATCTCAAGCCTCATTTGCTATATTTTCCTGAGATTGACAAGGAGAGAGCCCTCTCCCGACTTGGTAGGACTAGCTACCAGGTTAAGCGTGGTTTGATGTTACCCTAAACCTGCCTTTCTAAGCCTAAGGTAGATTTAGGCCCTAACAGGAAGCAATCCTCCTTTCAAGGGAGCTTCCACTCAACCACTTTGTCTATAAATAAACAAGCCTAAAGGCTTATTAAGATTCAAACTTTTGTTGGAGATAGGAGTAATTACTGAGAGCCTAGTGCTTGATAATGTTATTTTCATCTTTCATATGATGTATGTGACTCTTATTTTATGTCAATGGCAAGCTTAATGTTGGCCTACATCTGAGATAAATTTGGAGGGTCAAAACCCTTGGGTTTGGACCCAACCCAGAGGCTTTAGTCCCTCTCACGTATTATTTCTTTGTTCTTGTTCAAGTAATTATATTTCTTTTCTTGTTTAAGTATGAATTATATTACAAAATTTGTAGTTCCGGGTTTGACTTCCACCTCTCTTGTGGGAAGTGTGGTTGGAGGATGTACAACAACAAGCCAAAAACATGTGTTTATGATTTCTTGGAAATTACTGTGTTGGATTATAACTCTTCTGCATGCTTGGTTTATGCAACTTAGAAGTTAGTAGCATTGATTTGGAAATTAGAATAGGCATATGTTGTAGGATAGAGTAGATCTTAAAGAAATAAAATTCAACTCATTCTTTCCACTTTGATTTATATTGATTATTTAATTCATGAGATTGATTGGTCTGCAGGGCTTTTTGCTGACTTGTAGGTGTTGGAACACCCATCCACATTCACTTGGATAATCCCACCTTCCTCTTGGACACCTTATACTTCTCTCAACTCTGCCACCGAGATCACTCTTTTAGGTCCAATGAAGGACATAGTGGGCATGAAATTTTGTGCAAAATAGGTTGTCGATAGGTACTAGGCTTGGGAAAAGGGATCCCACATCCTTCATTCACCTTCATCCACTTTCCTCCACATTCAAGACACCATTCTTTCCCTCATAAATCTCTCAAACCCACTCTTGTAGCAAAACAGGGCACTCTTGTAGCAAAACATAGCCTCTTGTAACACCTCTTGTAGTAGTCCAGTAGCATTAATAAATCCAACCAAATTTTCCCTAGGACCTTAACTCCTGCATTTTGAAGTTGAATAGTTGCCTCCATGCTTTGATTTCACAATTGAGGAGACTCCAAGACCACTCCAACCCTATCTTTTCTCCACTGCAATTACATAACAACAAGTAGATTAGACTTAGCTTTTTTGAATTCCATAGTTGTGTTGAAGTTTGAATTTCTCCTTTTCAAGCAAGTTGCAATTAGATAGATGATTCATGCAAGTAGAATATTGATTTGATTAGTGTGCAAGTAGAGTAGTATGGTTTATTTATGCAACTAGAATATTCTATTCACTTTATGCAATTACAATTAGCCTTTACATTTAATGAATGGCATTTTCATTTCTGTATTTAGAATTGTGTTCTTTCCCTTGCAATCATGATATGATTCCATAGAAATTCTCTTTGTAGTTAGTTGAAGGAGTGGTCTCTGTATACATTAATCTATTCAAGGATTGAGGTTGAAATGAGTAGAACTTAACCTAATGTGCATATAACACTATGAACTCTAAATTTATATGAACCCCAGGTCGATAATTTAAGTTGAGAGCCTTGGAATTTGCAAAATCCTTGATGTAATACTAGGACTCATCAGATTCATAAAAACAACTTGTGGTGATGAAATAAGAGGGGGAGGAGGTGGAGCAATGGGCTGAGGTCCTTGAGAGACATTTTCTTGAGCTTCCCATGCTTGGCACATCTAAAGTAAAATGGTACATTCATGAGTATAATGGTCAAAAACCCCACAAAAAGCACAAGGTTTATTGGTTCAAAGAGCCTTGTTCTGCTTGGGTTTTCTGCCCTGTTGTTGGGATGCGGGATTAGGCTAGTCACCCTTAAGGTCATTAAGTTGTCAACCTTGATTGCCCTGGTTACCTAGAGGTTGCTAGTTCTGATTACCCTTCCCCTTGTTCCTTCTCTTGGGGTTTTGGGTATTAGTAGTACTCTATTGAACATACACTTAATTATGTGGAAGTGGTTTCTATTGTGGTATAGGAGGTGTGGGTATGGGAGGTTGAGGCATTTGTGTTGGTGGGGATGGAGCACTAGGTTGTGCATAAGGATAGTAAGGATTCACGATAACATTTTTAACCTGGTTGAGCAACAATTGGCCTTGGCATTGACTAATGTGGATGGGGATATGAATATGACGGGCTTGTACCTTGATAAGAGTTGACATGCGAAGGATCAGGAGGGGGATAGGTTTAAGTGTAATTGGTCCCCCCTTGGGTGTTATATGTTATCTTGTCACATATGACCAATAGTCCTACAAACTAGATCAATCACCATTTGTGAACATGTTGTCATCATCCCTACACAAATCCCTAACCATGACCTTTCCAAATAACTGAGTTTTTGGGTCTAACTGTAAAAAATCAGGGATTTTAGCCCCAGTGCACCTTGCCCCTTTAAAGACTTGTGTTCAATGCTGGTTTCTCCATTCTACACCAACATTGGTCAACAACATCTTGCTCCTTACTGGGGGTACACAAATTCTAGAAATTCAGGAAAGTTAAAAATATTTATGAAGCTTCCTCTTTCAGAAGCTTCTAGGGGTTGTTTTAACCATTTACCTTGGATAAGATGCTTGGGTCCTATTTAATAATACCTTGGATATTTCACCTCTTATCCCTTGAGCTCATCCTTCCATCCTAAGGAGATCTCAAGCCTAGATTGGTAAATGGATAGGAATTCCTAAACTACCATCCCTCTCCTATAAATTTATTGCCATCTACAACATCAGGGTTGGATTTTGGAGACTGATCATGCCCTCATGTTGTTGCGTTGAATCTAAAAGAGTCATTATCTTCATTCATTATGGTGAAATTGAGGTGTGATTTGTGACAAGGAAGGACAAGTCAACTTGGGGAGATCTATACAATATCAACTACTATTCTTGGTTGTAAAATCTCTTCTCTTTCTGTTAATACAAAGAGTATCATGTTTTCCCATATGTGTTGTGTCACACTTACATTCATACATTTCAATGCCTCACTGATTCATTGAATAGAGTAATTGAATTATGCTACATATATGTTGTGGATCCTTGGCTTGTTTTGGTTGTATGTGCAGGTTGTAATTATAGCAATCATAGCTATGGTTGGACCTTACAAGTTGGGAGGAAAGTGAAGCTTGCGATAGATCCCAAGTAAACCTATTTCCCATTATTTAATTTCTCTAAGGGAAACTCTATATTCTTTTATTTTTTTTGTTCTAGACTAATACCCTAGGTCTATGGAAGATAATTTTGTTCGCAATTGTAAATTCAGCATAACAAATTGGTGACTCCATTGGGGATTGTTCCATTCCCTTAGTGATTTCCTTGACCTTAGCACTTGTTCCACCTCTTGAACCAACCTTCATTACCTCACTCAGGTCTGGATTGACCCTAGGAAGACCCTTCTTTGAGCTTGATTTGAATTTTTGTATCATAATTTGGTTGGATCTGTATCAGTGCTCCCCCTGGTTTGGAGATAGAGTGCTTTAGGATACCCTAGCCTTCTCTGCACCTACGTTACAGAGCATTGGTTCCCTTTATACACCTGTGATGATCCCTATAAGATGAAAAAAATTGCCACTTGTGCCTTGCTCTCTAATGTGCTTTGTTCCAACTACTTCTCCATGAGTCTCTGAGTTTGTGTATGTCTCTAAAAAGTCAAACCCTTGTGTGAAAGTGTGTGTTTTTGAAAAAAAACCCTCAAATGTTGGGGGGGGGGGGGGGGGGGGGGTAAAGTGGGATAAATTGTGTATGAGTGTTAATCACCTCTAACTGTCATCACCTTTTTTTTATAATGTTTTGTTTCATTCTTTCTTTCTTCTTGTCAATTCAGGTTTGTATGCATAGATTGATTGTTGAATTTGAAAAGTAACTTTTACATTACAATTAAAGTCTGTGTGGTTTCTTTTTGTCAGTGATCAAGTTGCATTCATATGTTTCTTTGCATTTGAAACATTAAAAGAAAAGAAAACAAAAATGATCATTTTCATTTCATATAGGGATTTGATTTTGATTGGAATATTGAAGTTGAGGAGATCGATTGTTGCATCACTTGTTTGTTGCATTGTTAATTGATTTCTTCTTCCCATACTTAGTTAGGCCTTTCATTGTTAAAAGGAAAATAAAAATGGTTCTTTTTCTCATATTAGTTGCATCATAGGTGTGTTTAGGTGACATCGAGTTTTGAGCCTTGAAATAGAAACATTATTCAAGATAAACTCTAAAATTCACTCAATTAACCTAAGGAGCATTTGAAACTTAACAACACATCTATAGGTCTAGGCTAGAGACCTATTCCGATGTATTTAAATGTAGGAGTTGTCATTTCTTATCAGCATTACAATCTGGGGTTGATATCCCATTCCACGTATGTAAGTGTATCATATCGTTATCCACGTACCTTCGGACATATCTAATGGTGCTCCAAGCATGAAAACTATATGGGAACTCTCTCATCATACGGTTACACATTAGACAATACTACTACAGACTGTGCTTCTACATACCCCTAAGTATATTTTGGAAGTCCCAATAGGTTTTTATCCTCACCTTAGGTAACCAAGTTTGCCTCCTTGTACATTCTGATACACCAAACATAACATTCGGGGAGATTGTCTGCCCGTACGTAAATCCTTGGTTCACCAAGGTGGTATATTGTAATTCACAAATACTTGGTAAACCATTTTTCCTATTTACCCTCGTTTTGTTTTATTTTGTGTCTTTAATTTCCAAAATCAATTAATTGACCACGCAACAACATCCTTGTAATGGAATAACTCCTTAGAGGATCTTAAGTTGAGACTGATGGAAATATTTTCTGAGTCCACCATCCAAGGAAACCCCTCTGATGGGAATCCTAGTTATTTTCCTTCTTTTTGAAATATTGGTGCTTCTCATATGGAAACGTTGTCCCTTCTCGGATTTATAATTGGTTTTCTAGTTTGGTTGTTTTTGACCCCTATCGTTCTGAATGTCCAAACTACTCCTCAACCAATTTCTCCTCCACCTGAACAAAATCAACCTCAAGTTGATCCTAAAGTTGACCCTTTACCTTTTTCACCTATTTGGTCTTCTTCCTCCTTTTCCTCTTCTTCTGGTGAAAGCCTCAATGTTAGTAACCAGATGGATAAGAAGAAGAAGAAAAGGAAGATTAAGAAGAAGAGAAATAAGTAAAGGGGCAACCAAGCAGCCATTACTACCAATGCAACTGATGTTGACAAACCTTCAAAGCCTCGTAAAGTGAAATACCCTTACATGTTATGTAATGATGATCACCTTATTATAGATTTTCATGGTATTCCACATGTATTAGAAGTGTGGTCCATAGGCTCATATCAACCCTTGTCATTGGCCTTTGGATATCAAGCTGGTGATAAACCATCAACTAGGGATAATAAGGTCCACAGGAAGAAGGGTAAAGTTAAGTTTTCATGTAGTCTATGTGAAGGGAATCATCCTATTCACCTTTTTCCTTATATGGATGAAGCCTAAAAAGTGTTGGAAAACCTTATAGATTCTCAACCTCATCTTTCAGCTGGTTATCAAAATCTTTCGCCTAATCCTCAACTAGTTGATGAAGTGATTGATCAGAATCCATCTCCGGTCAATCCCACTCTCTCTAAACATGAATCCCATGACTTTTTTCCCAACCAACCATAAGTTGAGAAAATGGTTAACATGATTATGCCTTGAGTTGATCGTAGCTTTCTCGTAGAGAGTGAACTTCATACTACTCAGGTTCTTCTCGTTTCTTCATATTCCAATGAACTGAGAGGAAATCCTCTTGTTCTAATGACACAAGGGGAAAATCCTCCCATTCCCACAGCATAGGGGTGAAATCCTTCCATTCCCACAACACTAGGGAGAAATTCTCCTATTCCCATAACATAAGGGGGCAATTCTCTCGTTCCCATGACACCCCCTCCAAGTAGCATGGTCACTTCCTTTTATTGAAGTAAACTAACATGATATCATTTTCCTCCTTACGTGCCCTTCCAGATCATAGTATAGGCTCATAATGTGTCCATACCTGGCACTATGATAAACAAAGGTTCATCTATTATTATTTTGTCCTCAACTACTTGGCAAGATTTTGGTTCTCCATAGCTTGTGCCCATTACCCATAATCTATTGGCCTTTAACAGAGGAACCAAACAACTGTTAGGGATCCTTCCTCAGTTTCCTATTACTTTGGTAGGGAAGACTATCTATAAATATGTGATAGTATTCCAAGGCCCTTTTGATTTTAATATATTCCTTAGGCATGACTATGTTTATGACATGGGAGCTCTTTTCTCTTCACTCTTTTATGTGATGTGTTTCCCAAACAAAGGAAGAATCATGACCATTGAACAACTTTCATTTGTTGGCCCTAATTTGACTCCCAATCAACCAGCTCCCCTAAATGGTCCTTATATGAAAGTGGTAGATCCCCCACCATAGATTGATTATGTGGAAACGTGTTCCATGCCTGTGTCTATTTATGATCTAGTAGGTGTTGTAGTGAATCATGTATTGGGGGCATTAGAGCCTGATATTTCTATTGGATCCTTTGATATGTATCCCTTCCAAAGCATTGTTCTCCCATATTCTGAGAACCTCTTGGAAGCCATGGCCTCTTGGAGGTCATGATCAAAATGTCAGAGAAAATTTCCTTTCTCGTGTCAAGATCGTTAAAAAATGAAACAAGGTCTATGAGCATAGTTCTTTTTTTGTGTCAATCTCATTAAAAAATGAAACAAATGTCCTTGCAATTCGAATCTTTGATTAGATCACGTAAATTCCCAGTCGAGTCTTTCACTTCATCTCATAAATGAACCTTCATTTCGTCCACCTATTAGTAACTAGAAGTCTACTTAGGTGAATGAAATGAAGCTTCGGGAGCATGTGCCTCGAATTGAGTCATTATGATGGGGGCATAAAAACTTATTTCAAGCATAGTTTGTCTCCATTTCAATCTTGTGTAAAAATGAAACCAATATCAAGAATATTTTCCCATGTTTCAAGAATGTGTAAAAATGAAACCATTCTCATCCTATTCTCGTGATTTCCATTTTTATCAACCTGATTCTGCCATATGAGCCTTGGTTTTCTCATTCCATCATCACCATCTGCTTGGCCGATCATATTCACTTGGTTGTTTTACCCTTTCCTGAGGAACTGATGCAATGAGTGGCCTTATTAGCCGACCTCTTGACCTTTGCGTGTTTTGAGTAGGAACTAGTTGCTACCCTTTATACTACTCATTCCTCCAGGAGTATTTCTCTTTCAACTCTTTTCAGACTCCCAAAATATGAAAAGATTGTTAAGCACTTGTATTTTTTAACTCTTTAAAGTAAATGAAAAAACGTCTACTTAGAATAAGTTTAACCCTTTTCCGGAATGAGATAGACTATTTAAAAAAAAGGAATACCTTAGTCAAACATTTCTAAGAGGTTCTCTTGAGTATTGTTTTCTACCTTTTCAAACTCAAGAGACAACTTTACGAAAAGGAACGTTTGGAGTTTTCTTTTTGGCCTCTTTCTCAAACTCTCTAAACGTGAAAAAGGAGTCGAGTTTCACCTTTGATGGACTCATAAAAACATCAAAGAATGTTGGAATTACCGAACATGATGAGACTGAACCTCTCATTCTCAAGGTTTGTTAAATATACTTAGAGGGATTCATCCGAAGGATGAACTTACAAATCAAGCATATGCTACCCTCAAGCTTGTAAAAAATAAAGAGGTATTAACCAGAAATGGTTGGGGAAATTGGGAAACAGGGTACTCTACATATCAATGGAATCAACTTGCTCTTGAACATGAGACTCTTCCACTTCATCTCCATGGTTGTTGGGTTGGGAAATATACTTGTCTTTTTGGTTCATCACACCATATCAAAGCCTCCGTATTTGATTTTGGGTCAATGCTGCCAACTCCATTCAGTGTCACCAATATGTTCAAGAGAATTCCTTCAGTTGATATCTACCATGACATCCCAATACTTCATTCATGTCTATTATTCCTCAACCAGTTCCACATCAACATCATTTTGCCTCAAATCTTGATACTTGTTTTGTGTCATTGATGGGGGGTACATCAAGGCCTTCCTGCAACGGGTCAATTCCTGTCAACATCAGCTCATCATCCAGGAATTTGCATTAGAAACTCCCTTTGGTACCTTGGAGATTGCATACATCAATGGCATGTTTCCTCACTCTCGGTGACAGGTATTCATCATTGTCCTTCGACCGAAAGATTCTGTATAGTGTTTGTCTTCCACTCATTCATTCACATCATAAAAATTGTACTATTGTACCTTGATATCCATTAACATTATCAATGGCTTCTCTTGTGTCTGTTAAGGACTTACATCATTGGATGGTGTTTTTCATGTTCGACTCTTACTCCTTTATTCATATGGTTAGATGTGTACATTAACCAATCGAGTGAACGAGATAGAAGACCTTGGATCTAGTTCCATTTATCCGGGCTGCACTTTCAATATTAATGCAAGATTAGAAAGCATGATGGCTATGATCATACAAGATAGTTATCTAAGCATGGGTCCACTCTCTGTTATTAGTGGATGAACTTATTGATCATTGTACATGTAATGTTAGATTATGTGTTGAGCATGGGTATGCCTCCCTCAGTAAAGATATCATGATGAAAATGTATTGTAACAGATGATGGCCTTGAACAATTTTTCTTGATCCAAACTTGTCAAAGGTAAAGAACTTCAATCATCAGCTACTGTTTTTGAGTTTTCACTTTAGGGGACAATCTGTTATAGGCCATTTTTTCGCATCTGAACAATAGGCCTACAATCCAGATCAATCATTATCCGTGAACATGTTATCATCATTCCTACACAAATCACGAAGCATGACTTTGCAAATAACTAATTTTTTGGGTCTAACTGCCAAAAATTAAAACTTTTAAGCCCCAATGCACCCTTCCCCTTTGGAGACCTACATTCAGTGTTGGTTTCTCCCTTTTGCACTAGTGTTGATCAGTAGCAACTTTCTCCTTACTCGAGGTGCGTTGATTCTGGAAATTTGGGAAAATTAATAATATTTCCGAAGCTTCCTCTTCCAAAAGCTTCCAGGGATTATTTTAATCACTTACCTTGGATAATAAGATCGAATCCTATCTAATCCTACCTTGGATATTTCATCTCATATCCCTTGAGATCATCCTCCCAACCTAAGTGGATCTCAATCCTAGATTTGGAAATGGAAAAGAATTCCTAAAGTACCAACCCTTTCCTATATAACATCAAGGTTGGATTTTGGAGACTGATCATGCCCTCGTGCTGCTACCTTGAATCTAAGAGAGTCATTATCTTCATGCATTAGGGTGACATTGAGGTGTTCTTTGTGATAATGAGGACAAGTCAAATTAGGGAAACATCTACAAGATCAACTATTATTCTTGGTTGTAAACTCTCTCCTATTTATATTAATACAAAGAGTATATTGTTTTCCTATATGTGTTGTGTCACATTTACATTCATATATTTCAATGCCTCGCTAATTTGTTGAATAGAGTAATTGAATTATGCTATGTAGATGTTGTGGATCCTTGGCTTGTTTTGGTTGTATGTGCAAGTTCTAATTATAGCAATATAAGCTACGATTGGAGCTTACAATCTGGGAGGAAAGTGAAGCTTGTGAGGGATCCCAAGTAAGCCTCTTTCTAATTCTTCAATTCCTCTAAGGGAAACTCTATATAACCTTTGCTTTCTATTGTTCTAGACTTGTCCACTAGGTCTAGGGAATATACTTTTGTCTGCAATTATAAATTCCACATAACATTGCAGTTGACCATAACTCATAGAAGGTTGAGGATATGGTGATGGGTGAGGGTGGGAAAGAGATCCATGATACCTCCAGCAGAATGTGATGCCCCTGGTGCTTAGCAGCACAGGGTCAAGGTAGAATAGGGAGGAAAGTATAAACATAACCTGATTGGGAATATATCAGATCATATTTTAAGGCTATATGGAGAGATTCTTCCTCAATATGATGGAAGTGAGAGGTGAAATATTTACCTATGGGGGCCAAAATAATTCTTAGAAACCAATCCATATACATGATCTTCAAACTCATGGGCTCTATACATGCTCCTCCTCTGCACCATTGTTAAACATGGTCAGAATGGTGGGTGGAAAAAGTTTGATGAAAAGAGGTCAAGAGTTCAGTACTTGTGTCGTATCAAAGAGGTAGCTGGAAATAAGAAAGAAAATATTTGGCAAGAGTCATGAAGGTAGAATGGGAGGCATGCGGTTGGTCCACATACCATTTGGTAGCAACTCGAGTTAGAGTGTGTTGGAAGAGACGAAGATGAATGTAGTCATCGGTAATGGAATTTGATGAACACTACATGTGAAAAGAGAAAACATGATTGGTGGGGTCTTCTCCAAGATTACCTTCGAACTTGGGAATGTTAGAAGGAAGTTTGGTAGGCATAGGAGGCCAGTTGGGGTTATGGAGAAGAGGATCGTTGATGAGTTGGCTGAAATCAAGGAGGCTCAAACTAGCCATATAAGGAAGCAAGGGAGGATTAGTGACCATACCAGTAGAAGTTCCACTAGTGGGGTTACCTTGGTTAAGACCTTTATTACCACCAGGGTTTCCACCACACACATTGGTGCCTGACATGGTGTCGGTGCGAGGATGGGAAGATGTAGAATCAAAGGAAGAAATCGAAGAATCAGAAAAACTAGAGTCAGTATGAGAACTCAATGGAGGACTAGGAGGATGGGTTCTAACTCGATAAGTGGGAGTAATATGCCTTAGAGGAAACTGGGGTGAAGGCCACGAAGTCTCCACAACAAATACATAGGGGGTGTAGTGGCATATAGAGATGAATTGGTTATGATAGGGGAAGAAGAGCAACAAATAATAAAAAAGCACCTAGTGCAGTGGTGCCAAGTATAAACTAACTATAATGATGTGCTACTCTAATTCAAGCAAACACGTCATATCAAAGAAAAATGACCTCTAACCTAAGGGTGATCTAAATCCTTAAACAAGTCCTAGATCTACTATTTTAGATAGCCTTAAAAGAGACTTATTACTTGACAGAATCTAATCCATGCAAGCAAAGTTGTCTAGAGAAAGGTGGGGTAGAGAACCAACTATGTGCCCAAAACCAGTCCTATAGGGTGTTTTCCTAAGATTGGCCACTAAGGTTACCTTTGTCCCACGGGGGTGGTTGAGTCTTGAGCTTCTTGGTGACCAACCATGACACAAAATTCCCTACCATGGGCTAGGTAGGCCTGAGCAGAACCGCATGTACCGTGATCTAGCCTAACCCCCTCTAAATCGAGTTTATGATGCACTATGAATTTTGACCATGGGATGGCGAAGGATTTTAAGCTCCATTATATGTCAATTTTATATTTCTTAATTTAAGCAATCAATGGGTGTTATTGGAAGCCTATCCCATAGTCCTACACCTAACTACAAAGATTGTTTTGGCCCTGGTGCCCAAGTGGGCTTAATCTGTGTGAGTTGAATTATTAAGGTGTAACGTTTCAAGTCTTGGCTTGGTGGTGATAACCAATCTCACGTTCACTTAGGGTGTGTGTGTAAAATAATATGTCAAGTGAATGAGTTAATTAAGCATGTTTTGAAGATGTCATGTGCTATTGAAAATAAAGTGTTGAAGATTGTAAATAATTTTGAGAATGGGTTGTAAAATAAACAACAAATTGAAGCACACAACCCCCCACCCAAGAAGGCTATCAAGAAAGTAATAAAGGGAAGGAAAAAAATAAACTCAAAGACATAAAAAATGACCAAAATATCTAATGTCTAAGGGACTGAGATCTAAAGGCTAAAGGCTACTAAAAATGGTGCAGAAAACCAACAAAAATCAAAGGTGAAAAGGTTGGGAAAGGAGAGGCAAGAAGCTCCAAAAACCAGGATACACAAGGGGATCCTAAGGGGGAAAGGAAACACCAAACTCTAAATGGAATAAAATGTTGATGAAACCTATCCAAAAGGGCTGCAAAATAGTGGTCAAAACCATAAGAAAATAGTGGTTGAAAATGTTGCACACTAGACTCAGCTCAACTATTCTCTTTGTAAATAATGGAGGTGTACTATAAACCATAGCGGAGATTTTACTTCCTAAATGAGAAATTACTAAGTGGATCTAGGCCTAGAGGTGGCTCAGGAAATAACATGAACCCTTCCTAGCACACACACAACACTCTTGGCAAAATCTGGAAAACTTTGAACAAAAAATTTGAAAAATTGTAGTGTAGAAATTAACCTTAAAAGTGTGTTAGCACATTTTCTGGGCTGAAGAGTGTGCTCCGGGCATAGAAAAAGGGCCAAAAAGTGTGCTCTATTCCCACTTATCTCACTCAACAGATCTGACCCAGAATGTGTTGTTTCTTGCTCAGATGATATATGTGACCTGCGTAAAGATGCATAAACCCAACAAAAACAAACAAATTACCAAAATATAAATGAGATCTAAAAATAGAAATTGAGAGGGACAAAAATGACTGAAAAACACTAAAGATAACTAAAACAATAGTCACCAAGGTTCTAAATTACTACACCAGCGAAGTTGCCATTTGTTGGCAACTATGTAGCTAAATACCTAGTGGAGTCGCCATTTGTTTGTATGCAAATTCTTAGCAAGTGTACCATAAATACTTCACTTAAGTCACTAGTGACTAGTGACCCTAACAACAAAAAATGGATTCTTCTATGGTTTAGATTTTCAATAAAATGCGAGAAAACCCTACAAGAAAATATACATTGCAAGCCCAAAACGTATAAGAACAATAAATGAAAGTGCAATAACCCAATGGCGAACTTCAAATGAATAATAATTTTATTAAAACACCTGGTGAGGAAGATTTACAACATGGTCATGTAGATTCCCCTTTGTGGGATGGGTCCTTTTAATGTCCTTGTGCCTCAACGATTTGTTTCTCTCTCTCAGAAAACAAAAAATAGTTTGAACTCAAATGGGAGCTCAAATGTGACGAGGTGATTGTGGTGACAATGAGAATGATAAAGGTGGAAAATGAATGGAAAAGCCCTTTATTTATAACAAAGTATTGAGCTAAATTAGGAATTAGAAAATAATAGAATATTATTGACCAAATCAAAATCTAGCCGTTGGGAATACTTTATTATATTTTTTGGAGAGGAAAGAAATATTCAAAATGGTCAAATATCTTTATTTAGAAAGTGGTTGAAATAACTAACAAATAAAAATGATTTATTAATCAATTTGTGAGAATTAAGAAAGAAATAATTACCAAATAGTGGTTTAACAATTAGCTCATAAGGAACATATGGAATAAATAAGGAATAATAAATAAATAGTGATTTATTTAAATATTCCAAGGCGATTAAGTCAAAGATGACAAGAAATAATTATCAAATAATTATTTAATAATTATTTTGAGAGAAAATTAAATAACTAATGATTTATTCAATTATTCTCCTAGGGTTTTTTGGATTTTAATGAGAAATAATTTAGGAAAAATGGTTTACTAAATTATTTCCATGGTGAAAGTGAATTTACGATCGTAAAATTAATCCTAGATGGTGTATTTCGATCAACCTAGGAAGCAATGGCTAGGTGATAATTTTTTGGTGATAACAAACTTCTATTTCTTTGTTGTTCTTTCTTCATTTACAAACCTTAAGTGCTTAGTAAAACTTCTTAGTTGATTTATTTCATTGGCATTTAAGTTAACTTTTCAAAAAAATCATAGACCGTTTTAGATCACAAGATGACCAAATTGATCACCTTTCGTCCCTAAATAGATGGACAAACATAAGTGGTCAATAGGATGATTGTGCATATCTTGTGCATGTACAAATCCAAGCATCCATGTACATGAGACGAAATCCTTCCATATGTTCATAACTATAACAAAGTCCTCTATAACTCTATTGGCCACAATCCTTTTCAATCTACATGAGGTTCCAACCATTGGCCCCAATTTATTTAGCTATGCCCACTACATCTTTACTAATAGAGTTATTCCATGCTCAGGTCAAGGTAGAAAAATAATCCATATTTGTTGAATGGATCTAACACCTCCAATAACATGTTCATGAAATCATGCAAAAAACCAATTCTATGTACAAGTAATGACATT
Source organism: Pinus taeda (assembly GCA_000404065.3). NCBI lineage: Eukaryota > Viridiplantae > Streptophyta > Pinopsida > Pinales > Pinaceae > Pinus > Pinus taeda. Next base: position 55,595 of record APFE030706959.1, on the reverse strand, counting down.
ACTAGCACATGGTTCCATACAAGTTTAAGGTTAGTGATAAGGTGTGTTTGCATTTAAAGAAAGAGCACTTCATAGGCCCCCATAGGAATCTCAAACCACTCCAATATGGGCCTTGCACGATCACAAACATTGAGGGTGAAAATAATTTCAAATTGATTATTCCCCCTTTCCTTGGCTTGTAACTAGTATTTAATGTGGAGTTGCTTCGAACATACTTTTCACCTATGTTGGAATCCTAAAAGAATGTTGAGAAATGTTGAAAATGAAACAAGAAAGTCCTAATTTAATTTTTTCCTTGAATTAAATTAGGAATAAAATTGTAATTCCACATCTCATGAAAACGTGTATTAGTTAACTAAGTTAATTTGACTTAGTTGGCTCAGTTAATTCCAGTTGAGGGTCTAACTTCAGTCATGTATAGTGTCTCCTACATTTTAGGAGCCCTACTTGATTTTATTTTGAGTTGTAATTAATTAATTCAGTTTAACTGATTAAAAGTCAGTTAAACTAGTTCCAACTATTGGAGATAGTAGTGGGAGGTCTAGTAGTGTGATGATACCTACAGTGATCAACCACTAAACTGATGATTCACTCATAAATAACTCATGCATGTCAAATTTGAGAGTTACCTAGTTTATATTGGAGTTCAGGGACAATGTACTATCAATTTTATAATCATCTGAATTTTACAGGTGGTGCATGCCGTCAGAGGGAGGCCAATGATGGATTGCACAATTCTTTGAGGAATTTCCCTAATTAATATGGGGCTAATTCCCATGGAAACAACGCAAGGAAATAGGCACTTAGGAAATCGAGAAATTGGTCAAGTATTGGCCAAGGATTTTCTAGGAGGTTGTGAGATCGATAGAGATAGTGCAAAGGTTGCTCGAGATTGAGCAAAGAATTGTAATCTTCTCATATTTTCTGACTAATGAAATATACAGATAGTAGGGATTTTTAGCTATGGCTTTCCCCAGCAAATCCTTATGTAATGTTTTGATTGAATTCTTTCTCTTTTATGCTTCGTGATTTTGCAATCGTTTAATTGTTTCCGATGATGAGTACAGTAGATTCAAGTCTATTTTTTTGGTAAATTACAATTATCAGTTTAAATCTACAAGGAATTTCTGCATGGTATTAGAGAAGAAATCACTCTAGAAGAGGAGAGTATGAGCTTATCTTTTTCAGGTGAAATCAAATTTGTAGTATCATACTTCAGAGTTAGCAAGATGTCATTCTACGAATTGAGACTCAAATATTCCCTTGAGGGTAGTTTGAACTATATTTCTTGGAAGGATAGGATGGAGGCAGTTTTGGAAGACAACGTGCTTAAGGAATTCATAGACAAAGATATTCCTAAGCATTCAGCAACATATGCTCAAGATCTGGAAGAGTGGAGAAAATGTGTTGCAAAGGCGAGAAGGATTATCCTAGAAGTAGTTTGATATCATATTGCCTCGAACATCCATGGTAAAGAGGCTCCATATGTAATGTGGATGGCCTTGAAAAACCTATTTAAAAATATAAGTGACCAAAAGAAGCTGGAACTGAAGGAAAAGCTCAAAAAAATCAAGATGGAGAAGGGCGACACAATACCAAAGTACTTGATCAAGTTCACCCAATGTTGGGATGATATTGGAGGTGCTGGTGTAACAATTATTGAAGATGATCTGGTTAGCCTAACACTTCTAGGCCTTCCCAAGAGCTGGCACAACTACCAGGACTCAATAAATGGGAGGGAGAAGCTACCAGAGTGGGAGTGTTTGTGGTCAAGAGATTTGGCAGAACACCAGAGATGGATCATCATCCAAGCATGATGATGAGGATAATTGTGCCTTAGCTGGAAAGGTGAAGAAAGGAAAAGGGAATTCATCCCATTCCAAATCGAATTCCAGTCAAGGCAAAAATAAGAAGGACTTGTCAAATATTAAATGTTTTCACTATCATGAGTTGGGACACTATGCCACTAAGTGTCTGCACAAGAAGGCTGGAAAGAAGCCCTAAAGAGGAGCGGAAAGTGAAGCTCTTGCTTCACAATTCCTGTTGGATTTCACGCATTGCTTGCATGGGCACATCTATGATGGGTAGTGTGTGGTATCTGGATAGTGGAGCCTCATTCCATATGACCGAAAATAAAGAATTATTCATTGACTAGGAGGAGAAGTACCTCCAGATGCACATATAAATGGGAGATGATGGAAGGTATAGGGTGACTAACATCAATATTGTTACTTTTCAGAGGGAGTCTGGTTCTCCTCTCACATTAAAAGATTTCAAGTATGTTCCGATTTTGAAGAAGAATTTGGTTTCAGTTTCTATGTTGGAGGACCATGGCTATGTTGTGATATTTAGCAAAGGAAAGGCTTTCCTTCATCATATAGCCTTAGGACAAGTGAAGCGGATCGAGGTTCAAGTGAAGAACCTCTACAAATTGGATGTACAAGATTGTGTTGCTTTTAGCACAAAAGCAGAGAAGGTGTAGAGTCGAGACATCAATGAGTTGTGGCATAAAATATTAGGTCACTTGCACCACGAAGCTTTGAAGATCATGTAGCAGATTTCTACATGACTTCCCAAGGGTGCACTAGAGTAGAGAGATACATGCAAAGGGTGTGCATTGGGGAAGTACACCAAAGCCACCTTTCATGATAAGGATAGTCTAATGCAAGTGATCCTTGAAAGAGTTCACTCAGATGTCTGTGGACCATTTTCGATAGCCTCCACGACCAACCACAATTATTATGTAATATTTGTAGATGATTTCTCTTGTAAGTGATGGATTTTCTTCATGCAAAAGAAAGATCATACATTCGCTAAAATTTGTGAATTTAAAGCACTTGTTGAGAAAGACATTGGCAGGAAAGTAAAGGCTCTTAGGAGCGATAATGGTGGAGAATATGCATCGAATGAATTCGAGAACTTATGTGCATCAGAAGGAATTCGATGGGAATTAATAGCACCCCATAACCCACAAAAGAATGGGGTGGATGAAAGGAAGAACAAAATTATTGTGGGATATGCACGATAAATGTCACATGATCAAGGCCTACCATTGCACTTATGGGTTGAAGCATGCAACACAGTTGTATATGTGCAGAACAAAAGTCCTCGTCGAATTCTCGGGATGAGTACACCAGAAGAATATTTTTAAGGTAATAAACCAGATGTGGCACACTTCAGGATCTTTTTTTCATCATTTTACTATCATGTTACCAAGTATGTAAGGAAAAATCTAGAACCAACAACAAAGTTGGGCATATTTGTGGGTTACACTGATACACCTCACAACTATCGGGTGCACCTTCCATATCACAAGATGATAGTTATTCGTAGATATGTGAAGTTCAATGAAGAGAAGGCCATGAGATGTTCCCTTGAGAGGTAGCTTTAGTTGCATGGAGAATAGGAGCTTTTAGCTGCAAAGGAGGAACCTCAAGATGATGTGGAGCAACCACATGCAGAGGAGGAGAGAGTGAAGGTCCCACTCATGCAAATACTTATAGAGATGGAAGGAAACACACCAGAGAGGTTGACAAATTGATGCATGATGTTAGAGAGAATGTGGGAGAACCCACATCACAATGTAGGTAGAGGAGATCACCACATTGGCACATTGGCTACATGGCTCTAATGCGCAAGAGTGTAGAGATTGATCCATCCTCATTCAAGGAAATGGTGCAGTAACTAGTATGGGTTGATGCCCTGGTTAAGGAGTATGACTCCATTATCAAAAGCAATGTTTGGGAAGTGGTCCCAAGACCAAAAGACAAGTCAGTGGTGAGTTCCAGATGGATTTATAAGGTAAATCAAGCAGTAGATGGGAGTGTGGAGAAACACAAGGCCAAATTTGTGGCCAGAGGGTTCTCTCAGATGGAGGGAATTGGTTACGAGGATACCTTTTCTCCAGTAGCAAGGTACTCTTTAATCAGATCTATTATGGCACTTTCAACGTAGATGGGATGGAAGATACATCAGATGGATGTGAAGACATCATTCCTCAATGGTGTGATTGAGGAAGAGGTGTACATTGACTAGTCAGAAGGATTTAAGACCTTCAACAGAGAGTTGCATGTGTCTAGACTCAAGCGATCATTGTATGGATTGAAACAAGCACCCTATGCTTTATACACCAATATTGATAGCTATTTCACCAGGTTGGGCTTCACCAAAATTGAAGCAGATGTGAACCTTTATCATATTCTGGTTGAAGGTAAATTGTTGATTATAGTATTATATTTCGATGATTTAATTATAATAGATGATGAGAAGCTATTAAAATCTTGCAAAGAGGATCTTGCAAGAGAATTCAAGATGAAGGACGTGGGGCTCATGCATTATTTCCTTGGTATGGAAGTATGGCAAGGAGATGAGGAATTGTTTGTTTCTCATGAAAAGTATGCCAATGATATACTAAATAATTTCCGTATGGAATGTAACAAACCCATGGAGACTCCTATAGTAGGAAATTGGAGGAAGGAAGATGCTACTTCAGGTGAAGTAGTAGAGGATACTATTTACAGGAAGCTTGTGGGTTCACTTATGTATTTGGTTAACACACAAACATACATATGTTTTGTAGTTAACCAGCTTAGTCAAGAAATGGTTAAGCCAACCAAACTCTATTAGAAGGCATCTAAACATGTGTTAAGCTACCTTAGAGGCACCACTTAGTTTTGTCTTTGGTACAGATGGACAGAGGGAGTGAAGCTTCAAGGCTTCACAAATGCATATTGGTTAGGGACTCCATTCTATAGGAAGATCACATCAAAAGGAATCTTTAGTATTGGGTCAGCAACAGTTTCTTGGTACAATAAGAAGCAGAGATCAGTGCACTCAGTTTGGTAGAAGCAGAGTAAATGGCTGCTAGTCAAGCAACTTATCAGGCTATCTAGATGAGGAAGATCCTTGTTGGTTTATTTGGTCAATAGATGGATCCTACAGTGATTTACTATGACAACAAGAGTTGTATCAAAATCTCTGAGAATGCAGTTTTTCATGATCGGTCCAAGCATATCGACATCCAGTATCACCATCTACGAGATTGTATGCATAGGAGAATCATGTTGCAGGAGTACATTCCTGCAAAGTAACATGATGCAGATATTTTGACAAAGGCATTTTCAAGATGGAAATTATAGTTTCATAGGGGAAATATTAGAGTAGTAGATAATCCCTTTCATGTTGAGAGGGAGTGTTGAAAATGCAATAATAAAATCCTAGTTTAATTTTGTCCTTGAATTAAATTAGGAATGTAATTGTAATTGCACATCTCATGACAACTTGTATTAGATAACTAAGTTAATTTGACTTAATTGGCTCAGTTAATTCAAGTTGACATCTAACTTGAGTCATGTAGAGTGTCTCCTACATTATAGAAGCCCTGGTTGAGTTTAGTTTGAGTTGTAATTAATTAATTTGGTTTAACTGAGTTAAAATTAGTTAAACTAGTTCCAACTATTGGAGGAACTAGTGGGAGGTCTAGTAGTGTGGTGTTGCCTGCAGTGATCAACCAATAAACTAATGATTCACTCATAAATAACTATGTCAGATATGAGAGTTACCCAGTGGAGATTATAGTTCATGGACAATGTGCTATCAGTCATATAATCATCTGAATTTTACAGGTGGTGCATGCAGTCGTAGGAATGCCTATGATGGATTGCGTAATTCCTTTGAGGAATTCCCAAGGAAACAACACAAGGAAATAGCGACTTGGGAAAGCGATAAATTAGTTGAGTATTGACATGTTCTTGTCTAGAAATTTGTGAGACAAATAGAGATAATGCATAGGTTGCTTGGGCTTGAGCAAAGCATTGTAATCTTCTCATATTTTCTAATTAATGCAATGTACATATAGCAGGAGTTTTTAGCTGTGGCTTTCCCCAAGAAAAAATTGTGTAATGTGTTGATTGAATTCTTTCTACTATTATTCTACATTATTCTACTATTTCATTTATTAATAGAAGTTGGTTTTTCACCATATTTCTGTGTTGTCAACTATATTTCTCTAAATGTGTTGTTTTGTTTCCTATCCTTCCTTTCATTTAGTTCTTTACATAACCCATGATAGACAATGAAAAAATTGCACTTGATCATATTTGTAACAATTGCTTATGACATTAGCAAATGTGCACCTATTTCCACTTGCTCCATTAGCAATCATTTTTGAAACTGTCAATATAGCCATGTTGGCGTTGCTGACAACTACTATATTTGTGATTGTAGGGGAGTCGAATATTGATATCTTGCAAAAGGGAATCACATGAATAGAATTATTTGAATTCATGGAAAATAAGAAATTTCCTTTGGAAACATACAAGGTATAAATATATACAAATAACATATTTACCTATTTGATGAGAACCCTAACCTCAAAACAACTAAAGCCCTAAAAACCCATATTTCTGGGTCAAAACCCCCAAAATTTACCCTCAAATAAAAAATTGGTGCTACTAGTAACATCCTTTTTTGCTTGAGGTTAAAATTAAAACCTTTTGCAAACATGGCCTTAGTAAACTTGTAATGTTGCCAACAAAAAGCTTTCAAACAACCGCAGACACTAATAACATCACCTTTTTTCTGGTTTAAAATTACAATTTTTTTTAAACCATGGACTTAACACTCAATAACATTGCAACTAAAGTCTTGAAATCAAGCCCCAAATTGAAAATTGGCTACTAGTGCTACACCCCACTTTTTCTAGGGATACAATTTCAACTTTGTTGAAATCATGACCATGACAATTGACACCCTTAAAATAAAAAAATAAAAAATAAACCCCTGAATAAAAAAGATGTGTTGTCAACAACACTCTCTTTTGTTTTTGAGATTAAACTTGTAACATTTTTAGAACCATGACATAGAAGCCTAGTACTATTGTAAACAAAACGACGAAAAGGAAAGGAATTTTAAAAAATAGGGGGTTGGAGGTGTGGCAGCTATAGGGTGATGCTAATGCACCCCTGAGAATAAGGAAATAACTTCATGGAGCCAAGGAAAAGCCTCGAATCACAGAGTGGATGCGTATGCATTATATCAAGGAATCAAACACATTTCTACATTAACAAATTGATCATTATGGGAGACTTAGCAATTACAATCATGCATCTCCATTTCAACTCTCTTCTCGCAAATTCTAACCTCAAGTCAATCTTCAAAAATATTTTCCTTGCTCTGAACCATGTCTAGGAGTTTCAAGCCATCCATTTGTTGTGACAAAACAACAAAAAGGCAGATCATTTAGTAAACTATGCTACAAGGTATGATGAAGACTCCCTTAGAATAAACGAGATGGGTCTTTATTTCCAAATCCCATGATCTTGGTTTAGGATGGTAGGATTTATTTGACATGTGGTGGTGTTGTGCCAATACATGTGGATAGAAGGTAACCATCACAATCATTTAAACATCAGTCGATATCACCTTCGCCCCTCACATTAGTAATAGTTCCTTTTACAGTGTTCATGATGTAGAGGTTAGTTGTGATGTTAATAATCTCAACAAATACATGGAATTCAATCTCGTCTCACATGACTGCCCTCCTACTCATACTTGTATCAATTGCTAGGGAGGAAGTGGGCAATTTCCCATTATAATTGCCACAACCCTCATTTTGTACATTTTTTTTGTCGGTTGTTGATATTATTCACTCATTCTCAGCCTCAATTTCTATGAATAGGGAGGAAGTAGGGATCAGTCCTTATTAGCCCATGTTACTGAGTTTGTCCATCCAATTTAATTTAGTGTGGATGTGTCTAGAGTGTAAAGTTCCAGGATTCTCTCAAAGTAAGATAAACCATGTGGTTCATATACTGGAAATGGAAAAGTATTTCCAAACAATCAAAAAGGACATCCCTCACAGCCACTCAAAATAAATATCTGACTTGTAGCATGAAATGAATCATCTCTTGCTACAACATGCGTAATTGGCAACATAATGGTCTACCATAATGGACATTCTCATTAGCCAAAAGCATCAACTTCATAAAATGGAAGATGAAATCAATGCACTTAGGAGTCAAATTGAAGATTTGAAGATCTCGAGCTAGAAAGATCTACAATATCGTTACTCTTAAACACATTTTTCCAGATCTCCTCCACTTACTGTACCTAATTTAAATGTAGAGCCTCAATATGTCCCTCCTCCAAGCTAGGTAAAAAAACCTCCCTATTAGTAGACTTATGTAAGTCAAAACTTGTCAAAATTTGGGAATTTTCTATATAGTTTTTACAATTGGGAACAAGTCTTATGAAGCATTTTTGTTGATAATAGTATAAACATTGGGCCTCTAACCATGTCAGAAGAACATAGCCGTGAGGCAAATTTTGAATTAATTATAATTAGGTGTTGAACCCCAAGTGTAAATTTATATTAATATAAAATTCTAAATTATAGTTAAATAAATAGGGTTGGTTGTGGAGAATAAATAAAAAGAGAAGGAAAAGAAAAAAGGAAAGCAACCTCAAAACACATAGCAATATTTTTTTAAACTATTCATTTTAAATTGAAAAAAAAAGAAAAAGGAAAAAAAAAAACATAAATTTATAAAAAAAAATATGAAAAGAGAAACCACCCCACATCTTTCTTAATATTTTAATAAAAATTTAAATAAATAAAATAAAATTAAAAAATACATTTAAAACAATTAAAACAATAACAAACTACAATTTAAAATAAAAAGAATAAAAATACATACATTAAATTTATTTTTCAATAAAATAAAACCATTAAAAAAATTAATACAAAAGAGAAATCATCTCCTTCTCTTGCTTTCGCTCCACTCCTCTTTCACTTAAAGGAATGATGAACTAAGTGGGGTGGAGCCCCTTCTCTATTTTCAACCACCACTACTCTAAGCAAGAGACAAATTGTGGGGTATATGGTAGGTGGTAGGTAGTTAACGGGTGAGGAAGGTAAGTAGGAGGGGGAAGATGGGTGATTCCCATAATTGATTTTTTTGTTTTAATATTTTTTAATTATTTATTTTTATTTTTAATCTTAATTGTTTTAGATATATTTGTTTTAAATCTTGTTGTTAAAAAAACAAAATGAGAGTTATAAGGTATATTTTTTAGTGTTTTATTTGTTTCATTTTATTTTATTCTTGTGTGATTAGAGGAATCAATAAGAAGGTTGGTTTCATACTTGTATGATATGGGGTCAATTCCAAATGCTACCATTAGAAATTCTAGGTGCTTACTTATACCTTTCTGTAGACATGGATTAAACAAAGATCTTAACCTTACATTTCATAGTCTACATAACACTTCATAACACAAATTTGCAAATCGAGTCAACCCTTTTAGGTATTTTTTTTTTTTTCATTTTAATTTAGAATGTATATATTTTTAAATTTTATTTAAAAAATGTTTTCCCTAAATTTTAGGTTGTCTTCCACTTTGTTATTATTTTTTCCATCTATTTTTATTTATTTTCCTTTTTTCCCCTTTTTATGATTTTGTTTATAATGGTATTTGGCTTTTATGTCATTCTTTAAAGATTGTGGCAATTTTAAGTCCAAAGAAAAAAATAATGTGCTACTCATAACTCCACTTTTTTTTATTTGCGTAGTCATTTTAAGATTTTGGTTGCAAGGGTACTAGATTTGAAAGCTAAGACATCAAAAGTTGAATTTTAGGTCCTAAGAAAAAAAGGGAGTGCTACTAGGAGCATCATTTTTCAGTTTAGGAGTTGACTTTAAGATAGTAGTCACAATAGTGTTTGTTCATAAGTCCATGGTTTCAAGAAGTTCTAGTTTTAACCTTGAAAAAGGGGTTTCTATAATTAACACTACATTTTGATTAAGGGGTTAACTTTTAAGTTTTATTGGAAACATTACAAAGTTTCTAAGGCCATGGTTGCAAAAAATGGTTATTTTAACTCCCTAAAAAAAGGTGATATCAATGTCATCACTTTTTTAAAACGGACATTAAAAAAATCACTAAATATGACATGTAAAAATATAAGAACTTTGGAATATTTTGATCAAGTGGGTAACCATAATAAATAACTTGATAGGTCACTTCTAGTTAAATATACCTAAGCATGACATAATTTCCATGTCTTTAATGCCTAATAGATTGATCACAACATATTAAGGCTTAGCTTTGCTTCTAATACATGATTGTTTGTCAAGTGTTTCAGTGGATACAATAGTTTTTCTATGGCTAGATGGCTAGATTAGGCGGTTCTTTGCACCTGCTTCCATCCTATGCTCCACATATCACTACTTTTAACTCATTGGTAACAAATGGGCCATGGTACTAGAAGGAAAATACTTCTTGTTTTGTCAAGAAGTTGGAAGAAATTCCAAAGTTGAGGTTATTGCACCACAATTAATACCACGAATACTACAACTAGTTGACCATGGCTTGGTAAGCCAATTCACGAGGATTTGACCCTCCCTACGTTCTATGAGCTTGTGGGTTGAAAAAAAATGGAAACCCATCATCAAGGTTTTTGTCACTTTGGCTTTATTTGGAAAAGTTTTTTACCTTCTTTTTTGGGAGCAAGGATGATCAAGACCTTATTTTTCAAAGAAAACTTGTATTCATGGGTGCCCAAGGGTTATATCTTGATCGATGGAGCCAATATTTTAACCCTAAAACTAATGTCCCATCCGATATCCATGATTGGGTAAAGCTCCCTTTTTTCCCCTGCACTGCTGGAATGATACTACTATTAGAAATACTAATAATGCACTTAGGAAATACATTGATTGAGTCAATCCAAAGGAGGGGATTTTCTCCTGTGTAAGGATATTCATTAAAGTAGATATGGATAAGGGACTCCTAACAGATAGAACCCTAAATCCAGATAGATGGAACCATATTCAAGTTTTTGAATACGATTAACTTCTTTTTAAATGAAAATTTTATCATGAATATGGCCACTTTGCAAGAAGTTGCAAAATGAAGCAGGAGGGGAAATAAAAACAAGGGAATGAAGGAGATCAATAGCAATACCAAAGAGGACAAGAGGCCCAGTTAAACAACAAAATAATCTAGCAAAGAAACTAGAAAATAATGGGAACAAAGGGAAAGGTGACCCCCTAAACTCTATCCTTTGTTCTGCAATTAGGGGGTACCTTTTCCCTGCTTCAGATTCACAAATCCAAATTCTTGCCTCTTTTGTTTAAATTTTAGCTTGATTTTGACAACATATCGATATGTGGCACCAAGTCTGGAGATATCCAAGAAATCAACCTCTTCCTAGATGTACTTGTGCAGACAATTGAGGTACTTAAGTACTAGATGTCGCTCATAATCCTTGATACCCAACTTCGTGTGAAGGGTATGAAAAATATTTGTGAACTCTGGTACATCCTGGTCCCTTTCTTATCGCAGTTTGGTCCATTTTATGTAATTATCTTCATAGCTCCCGAGAGGGTAATATTGTTCCTTAACGACATTTCAGAAAGAATTCCAAGTTGGTGCGGCTAATAATAGTGAGGGTTCCTTCTCATCCTTCTACTAACATTAGGTTTCTCACCAATCCTTGACGTGGGGGGTGACTTGGAGTGAAAAGTAATATTTTTCATATTGGAAAAATTATGAAATGAAAAATATCCTTCCAACATATGTAAGAATTTATCTATGACATCTGCATATATCTTGCCTTCAAATATAGGAATGTCTAAGTTAACTTGTACCGTAAAGGGGCTGGTGCCTCTAAGGTGACTTCCGAATAAAGATGCTTCACCCACTAATACTTGCTTAAGGATCTAGGAAAAGTTATCCATCGTCTTGTTCCTTTGTCACTTGAGGGATTCTTTAAGAAACACCTTGAAAGGATATCCTACTCCCTTGCCTTTCTTTTCTTCTGCCATCAGAGGTCATCAGGGTAGGCAAGGGGTGACTTGCATGGGTTCAACTGTTTCAAGTCCTAACTCCTTATATGAAGACCTCGCTGGGGACATGCACAGAAAGAGAAAATCGCTATGATACCACTGATCCAAATTTATGCAAGAATGAAATGAAATACAAATTTAAACGGAAACATAGAGCTATAGCTAAAACTCAACTTCAATTCATTAATAACAAATACTAAAAATTGTTTACATGCAGAATGGAAATAAACTAGCTCAGGTGATGGTAGTTATCTCTTCGAAGATATGTGATAGATACATGCCTTTTGAACTATGTTACAATGAGACTCTAAGGCATTTTTATTATTTAGAAAAAAGGTAAAACCCTAAACATCCAAAAACCTAAACCTAGGAAATGAAGTGCCAAACGTTTGTAGGCCCTGTTGGGGCTAGTTAGTACATCAACTTCCCAAGGTCGTAATTTTGGCATACAATCTTCGTTTGATGTGTATGATACCTCGTTAGAAATAGCTATTGGAGGAAAACAACGTTTAACTATAAACCCCTATTATAAGTTTTGAGTTTTCCATTTTTCCAAAAAAACGTCGTTTAGGGCGTCAAAACGACTTCAAAAGTTTAGGACATGAAAAACCACCAAAAATAGTAAACTGTGCTAGAAGTTAGGAAACTAAAAGGAAATAGTGATGGGGATCCAAGTGGAATATGTGGGTGGCCACCAATATCCACCTCGATCAATCCTCCCCTCTTAGGAAACAATGGTCCCCATTGCATTGAGAGCCTCCATGAGATGGGGAAACTTCTGGTGAACTTAGTGTTGCATCCTTGAATTGTCCTTGACTTTGAAATATTTTTCCCTTCTTTTTATCCATCCCATACTTTTTCTATATATTTACAGGTCATAAGGTCATTTGGGTCATATTTAAACATAAAAAAAGGTATCAAATACTTATAGCCCATAATCTAGATTTTCTTTGTGAAAATAATTGAAATATCACTTTAGCTACCAAATTGTGACATTTCCGTAGCTAACTATAGTTTCCACAGCTCAATCCATGGTTAGACAGGATGTAGAGAATTTCAAGGCGAAAAAAAGACATGAGAAGATTCCAAATGTCAAATACATGGACACCCACTTATTTTGCCTACTCAGAAGGCCATAAGGAGTGAGAATCCGTTCGATCAAAGTACATGTCAACATTGCTCTATTTATATGAAAAGGTTTCGGGGAATCGATTTCAACATCAAAGTAACGTGGCAAAGATGACATCAAGAGAGTAAGTATCTACATTTGAATAATTTAATGTGAAGATAAAGAGGGTTTGTATGATTTTCTACGAAAAAGAAAATCATGTAAGATTGATTTCTTAATCGAATTCAAACACTGTGTGGCAATTTCAGAACTGCCTTTTGGCATCACTTTATTTAGTTGTCAAATCAGAAATAGTAAAAAAAACTCCTTGATTTGTAAGTTGAGGTAGTAGAGAATAGCAAGGTTTTCAAGCACTCTAAATTTTTAATTTCAAAATTTGATTTTGGTAATACAAGTCCTATGTTCTAAACTATAATAAGATTGTGTCATTGATTGATTTGATTTGAGTTTGTTCTTCCTTGCGCTCAATAGGAGGCCCCCTTGGAGAGTCATAAGATAGAGTAGTTGTTTTATTTTGATTTATTTAATTTACATTCATCTGTAATTAGTTTCATGCATCATCATTAGTTATTCTTGTTGATTTCATTATTCACTTACTGTTGATTCCATTGTCACAGGTTGAGCGCTCTATAAAATAAAAACACCAAAAATATTTCCTTTATAAAGTTCTTTAGATAGATTTCCAGCTTAGTCTCAAATTTAAACAATTTTAATGATCAAGATTTTTTGCACACACCAGTAATTTGTCAAGGCTTGTAGTTTAATTCATTACTTTTATTTTAACTTTTAGAATGATTTTGAATTTGATTTGAAGTAGATTTTTTTAATTCATAAATCCTATTTATGCTCATAGAATAGTTTCGATTTTGTTCATAGATTAGTTTTCAATCCAATTAAATAGATTAAGTTTCATTTCTAGCAATATAATAGTTTTCATTTCAAGTCCATAGCATAAATTTCCATTCTTTCATTTCCAATTCTTGCGTTTAGGGTAGTTTTCTTTCGAAAGTCATTTTGATCTCACAAGCCTTATGGAAAGAACATGTGTGTCTCTTTAATGAGATTTGAACTTGAATTGTCCAAATTCCTTGCATTTAATTTTGATAAATTAGGATTTAATTTCATAATAAAAATAGAACTCCTAGCATATATAGTGCACATACACTTCACAAGTACATGAAACTTGGTTTGACAATTTACTGACATAATTTAACTATCAATTAAATTACCCAATATTTTTGATGTCGTTTCCAGGGAAGTGTATATAAGACTTTATTTTTTATTTTCATATCATATTAGATGCATTCATTTTTAGATGCAAAATTAAAATAATTTATGATGCAAGAACGAGATTCCAGGGTAGATTTGTAAGTAGAGGTAGAGGGCATGGTTTAATTCCAACATCACCAACCACCCCCGCTAGGCCACATAGTGCCACACCATCCACTGATACCCACATTCCATCCATAGTAGGTAGACATAGACTTCATGAAGTACATAGGTCTAAAATTTAGCCTAGGGATTCACCAACCTCATCTATAAAATTTTTAGTTGAAGAACCTACATCCTCTCCTGAAGGGGTCGTGTTTCTCTTTTCAATAGGTGAACAACTCTCAGGACAGGAGTTAGAGTTTCCTAGTGAGGATGAGGAGGAAGTTTTTTCTGACACATCATTAGTAGAGGAGCCATAAAAAGAAGTATACAATCCTATTGTTTAACCTTATATTAGCTCTAAGGAATCTACAATGGCAGGAGAAGGGGAAGTAGAAGTAAATAATGGAGATGGTGGACCAAGCATTGTTATGGGAAGAGGTAGAGGAGATGGTATAGGTTAAGGTGGTTGAGGAAGAGGAAGAGGAGAAGATGGTGGATATTTTTATGAAGAAGATCCTTATGTATTCCTCATCTTGGATGAAGATAACACATCCACCATGAAAATACCTCATCTTCTATTCTTCCTAACTTTCATGGCTTGACAACTGAAGATACATAGACATTTATTTTTGATTTTGAAGTATTGTGTATATCATATGATTATTTACTCGATACTCTAAAAGATGCAACTCTTAAATGGTTTATAGGCCTAGGAACACACTCTATCAGAACATGGGATGATATGAAAAGGATATTCCTAGAAAGATACAAATATTATTGTATGCACTATAACCTTAAGGATGAAGTCTTTAAGATGGTTCAAAAAGAGGATGAAAACCTTGAAGTTCTGGTGGAAATATTTTCCTGCAATATTAAAGGGCTAAGATGCACAATTTAGATGAGGAGACATTAAAAACTCTTTTTCTAAAAATCGTAAGGGATGAGTGGATTGATATTCTCAATTTAATGGGTAAAGGATATGTCTCCCAATTTTCATTTGATGACATTTGTGAGTTATGAAAACACATTTCAAGAGGTAAAGAAAGGTATGATAAGAACCCAAGAGACACAGACATGTTGGGGTTAAGAAAATCTGCACCTAGAACAATAAGTAGGCAAGAGTTAGGGAATTTGTTTGAAAAAATTAAAACAATCATCCTTGGAAATCTTAGTGAACAACTAGATACTCTAAAGATACAAAACAAGAAAAAATATAAGAATGTTGCTTTAACTATTTTATACCCGAGGTGTAGGAAAAATCATGCTCTAAGGGAATACCCTCTTGATAGTGTTGAAATATGTGTCATAGGTGAATAAAATCATGACATAAATGAATTTCCTTCGATATATGGTCTTAAGGTTGTCTTCTAAGATGAATCTGGAACAAGTCAAGTTCATTCACTTTGCTTCATTATTAAGATACCTTGGAAACCTCAACAAAGAGGTATGACACAAGGTCCCAATTCTCAATATCAAGCATATGCACAACCACAGAGAAATTGGAACACACCTATGCCTTGGAAACCTTGGTCACATCAACCCCAAAATCCATCTTGGGCACAAGGTTGGAAAAACTCTTATGGTAGAAATCCTCAATATCCTCAATTCCAATAGCCATACCCTCAATATCAACCTCAATATTATCCCTCTCAGCCTTCACAACCATAATTCCAAACCCAATTGTCAAATCAATCATGTCCTCTCCCATCCACTCCATTTCCCCAAAAATCCAATCAACTACCTTCTCAACCACTTCTGAATCCAAATAATAAATCTCCTTAATAACCTATCTATAATGTTGAAGGACAAAATTTTAAAGCTTGTATTATAGCCCCTCTAGGTCTAAATAATGTCTGACTTATATCTCATAGGGTTTTGCAAAAGAAATCACCACCAGTTGTCATCCAAGAATTTAAGGAGGATAAAATTCTTGAAAAAGAGGCATCCCTTGATCAATAAAATACTCCCCCAAAGGAATATGTTCCTACACAATTAGGTGACCACTAAATAAATCCAACTCCTACAATTCCTCTGGTAGAGCAACCTTATGTTTCCCTATAAATTCCCCCTTTTTCTAAAAGGCTCAAAATTGATAAGGGAATAGAAAGGGAAATTGTTTTACCTGCATATGATATGCTAGATGAATTGAAAAATATTTGTATCAAAATTCCTTTACTTCAGGCTATAAAGGAAATACCTATACTTACAAAGACAATAAAGGAGTTTTGTATTAAAAAACTAGGAAGTAAAAGGAAAGATGTTAAAAAGATTCAATTCATAGGAAATATTGCAGATATTATGGTGGGGAACCAATAGTTCAAAACTATTTAGATCCAGGTAGACCTATTGTAAAAATTCATATCAATGGTTCTGAGATTCCAAACACTCTGATTGATTTAGGAGAAACCATTAATATTATGAGTAAGCAAACTATGGATCAATTAAAGCTTCCTAATCTTCAATATACCCCAATTTTATTATAGTTAGTAGACATATCTATTATTAAATCTGATGGTATATTAGAAGATGTATCTATATCTTTAGATTCATGGGAGTATCCTGGTTATTTTATGATTTTAACTCCCAAGAATAATTTAGGAGGCCATCCATTGATCTTTGGTAGACCTTGGCTAGCTACAACTGATGCATTCATAAGTTGTAGATCTGGTGATATATACATTCCTTATGGAAATTCTACTAGAAAATTCCATTGTGTCCACCTGCAAAAACAATAACTGAAGTGGAAAGTGAAGTTTGGGTTGATGATGATAATGAAGACTTTGAAGATATTCAACATATATTTAATTTTTCACAAATAGATGAGGAGGATCAATTGATAAATTCAATGAACAATAATGATCTTGCTTCATATTGTGAACAAGATCAAATTTTTCAACAACAATGTAATATCGAATATTTATTATCTCGTCAATCTAAAGTAGCTTTACATTCTATGAAAAGAATCGACAATTCTATAGCAATTTTTTTCCATGAAAAACATTAAACATTAATAATAACTTGGAAGAATTTTAAAAGAGACGACTGATAAAAACTCTACAAAAACATTCCTCTGCATATGCATGGGAATATACTAATATGAAAGGAATTGATTGTAACACATGTATGGATCACATTTACATTCAAGAAAATGACATCCTAGTTATACAACCTTAGGGACATATGAATCCCAATCTGAGAGAATTTTTTAAGGAGGAAATACAAAAATCACTTAATGTGAATTTCGCTTACCCTATATCAGAGAGTCAATGGATCTCACCTTTAGTGATTGTTCCTAAGAAGAATGGAAAGTGGAGAGAGTGTATTGAATATAGAGAACTGAATAAAGCCTCTAAAGATCATTTTCCACTAGTAGGGAAGAAATATTTTTCATTTCTAGATGGTTTCAGTGGGTATAATCAAATCCAATTGGCACTAGAGGATCAAGTCAAAACAACTTTTACATGTCCATGGGCTACATATGCTTATAGGGTACTTCCTTTTGGGTTATGTAATGCACCTACAACATTCCAAAGAGTAGTTCTAGGCATTTGTTCTAACTTGATTCATGATTGTGTAGAAGTTTACAGCGATGATTTCACTGTTTATGGAAACACTTTTTGAAGAATCTCTTAAACAACTAGAAAAAGTTCTCACTAGATGCAAATAAGAAAATCTTTCATTAGGTCATGAGAAATGTTTTATGATGTTTAATGAGGAAATTTTATGAGGCCATCATATTTCAGGTTATGGGATCAAGGTTTATGCATCTAAGGTAGACGTAATTTCTAAAATTTCAATCCCTACTTGTCAAAGAGATTTTAGAATTTTTCTTGGTTTTATAGGACATTACAGAAGATTCATAGGAAACTTCAAAAAATAGCTTCTCCACTCTTTAAACTTCTTATAAAATATTGTGATTTTGTTTGGAATTCTGACTACCAAAAACATTTGAATCATTGAAACAAAAAATTACTGAAGAACCAATCTTAAGAGGGCATAATTGGTCTCTCCCTTTTCACATTTTAATTGATGATTCAAATACGACTTTAGGAGTTGCGTTAGGACAAAAAGATTTGAATCCTTATGTTATTTTTTACACAAGTAAAAAATTGACTCTTGCAGATTAATTATACAGTAATAAAAAACAAAATTTTAGCTATTATTCATGCCATTAATAAATTTCGACATTATATTACTGGTTATGAAAATTTCGTTCATATAGATCATTTTTTTATTAGATATTTACTGAATAAACCAATTACTAAAGGAAGGATTACTAGGTGGTTGTTATTACTAGAGGAATTCAGCATTACCATTTTGAATAGGCCAAGCAAGGAAAACACTGTTATGAAACCAGCTCAAGAAAAGATAGAAAAGATAGATCAACGCCTTAGAATTCAGCCTCTTCGAGGGGGAAACCTCCTTGACATTACATAAATGAACAATTCTTGGGTGATACAAATGAAAAGACCTCCTTTCTATATATAGGAGTCTAAGGGGTCATTATATAATCAGAGCCTACATAACAATAATAATGTAAGGGCACAATAATAACAATAGTGGGCTTCTATGGGGCACAATAGTAACAATATGGCACTACATGGGTACATCAATATAATAGGGGGTTGTACTAATAACAATAAGGGGCTACACTAGTAGTATAGGGCCTAACATGCCCCTCTCCTTCAAAAAGTGTTGTCCTCAACACTTGAGTAGTTCTTGATGCTTCTCTATAAAATTCTTGTCCTCCCATGTGGAATCTTCAGTGGGTAAATTCTTCCACTTGATGAGATACTCTGAAATTGATTGATTTCGTACCTATCGGGTTCTTGTTTCTGTGACTGCTCCAGGTTCCAATATGATTTTTCCTTCCTCTTCAATTTCTGGCAATATTGTTTGAATTGGGATCTTTTGCAACTTTTGAATAAGTGGCCATACTTATTCATCCTTATTCAATTCATCCCTTGCTTCATTTATCCAATTTGGTTGGATAATAGAAATAGCATAAAACAATGCTTCCACATCCTCATCCTTTCTTGAGAGTGCATCTGCAACAAAATTTTGCTTCCATTTTCTATAGATGATGTCAAAGTCATAACCCAACATATTTGTGACACATTTTTTTGTTCTTCTAAAGATAATAGTTGTTCTAAAAAGTATTTAAGACTATCATGATCCATTTTTACCTTGAAGAGTCTTCCCATTCGGTAAGGTCACCATTTTTTAAGTGCATGTAGTATTGCCAACATTTCCTCTCATAAATAGCTTGCTTGAGATGCAGCAGTAAAAATACCCAATCACCTACATCAAAACATTTTTCACTATGATGTTGATCTACCTCTTGTTTCATTCGATTTTGCACCAAAGTGGCATTATCCTTTAAAGGTTGGAGAACTTGTTGTTGATGCTCGATGTGATCTTTCACTGCTTGAACCTTTTTCTTCTTGATATGTCCTTCTATCTTTAGAGTTTGAGGAGTGGTAATTTCCTCCAATCCTTTACAAGATATGGTCGGATTCATTTCTTGATGCTCGATGCGATCTTTCACTTCTTGAACATTTTTCTTTTTGATATGTCCTTCTATCTTGATAGTTTGAGTGGTAATTTTCACCAATGAATTACAAGATATGGTTGGATTCATTTCTTCTTTCTCGATGTGATCTTTCACTTCTTGCACCTTTTTCTTCTTAATATGTCCTTCTATCTTGAGAGTTTGAGGATTGGTAATTCTTGCCAATGCTTTACAAGATATGGTCTGATTCATTTCTTCTATCTCTGGGGTTGGATCCTGGTGTATATCCTCTTCTTTTAATGTTTCTTGATCCTTTTCTTCCTCCTCTTCATACTCTATGTAAAATAATTTCTTCTCAACACACTTATGACCTTAGTGCATTTGCTATCACAATTGTAACAAAGCCCTTTTTCTCTTTTTTCTTCCAATTGTTGTGGTGTAACCTTTGTAGGTTGTGGAAGGCTAGGAGAAACAACACTTCCATCTTTATAGTTGTGACGGGTAGACTTCCTTGTTGCCATAATTTTACTTTCTACTATGTAACAAAGCCCTTTTACTCTTTCCAATTGTTGTGGTGTTGCTCTAAAGAAGGTGTTGCTCTTTGTATCCTCATAATGTGCTATCATTTCCTCTGTGAGAATTGACCACATAACAAGTCGTTTACGAGAAAAAATCCCTTTATAACATAAAAATTGATCCGGTTCTAAATATGAAGATGCCATACATACCTTTTGTAACAGTGGTACACCATGTAGATCAAAATATTTCTCCTTCTAAAGTATCCAATTTACCGAATCCTTCCCATCAAACTTCCTCATCTTGTTTTTTCTTGATTTTAGGAGCTCGATCTTGAAACGACTGTAACTCTATACTTTCAAATCTTTAAGTTCTGAAATTGTGACCTACAGTAGCCTTCTGTTTCCTCTTTCCAATGCCACCAGTCTGACCCCAATTGGATTCTCCAATGAAGAGTTATGCCAAATCTCCCACAGTGACCTGATTATAGACCTTTCCAGAAGAGCGAACTTGTATGAAGTGCCACGTGTCACTATTTGGATATTTGGCTCTGTAAAATGTCTAGAAGAAACTACGGCATGTCCTCTTTCTGCACGTTTTTATGAAATTTCAATCCGATGCTCAGAGAAAAAGTTATGACTATTTTCCCGAGATCACCTGTTTGGAATGTAATTCAGGAGTTTGCAAAAGACCAACTTCCTCAGATCATATCTCCTCAAATTCAGACCTGAGATTCAGCGCGATGTCTTCTCAAATGGGTTTTTTTTTAGACTTCTGAAACGTCGCAGGAAAAAAAAAAAAAAAAAAAAAAAATTATAGCGAAAATGCCACGATGACCTATTTGGAGCAGCAAAACCCTAGAATCCCAAAGCTCTAATAACCAATGTTATGAAACCAGCTCAAGAAAAGATAGAAAAGATAGATCAACGCCTTATAATTCAGCCTCTTCAAGGGGGCAACCTCCTTTACATTACATAAATGAACAATTCTTGGATGATACAAATGAAAAGACCTCCTTTCTATATATAGGAGTCTAAGGGGTCATTATATAATCAGAGGCTACATAACAATAATAATGTAAGGGCACAATAATAACAATAGTGGGCTTCTATGGGGCACAATAGTAACAATATGGGCACTACATGGGTACATCAATATAATAAGGGGGTTGTACTAATAATAATAAGGGTTACACTAGTAGTATAGGGGCCTAACAAACACATTTGTTGATTTACATTCCAAGATGCAGAATGATAATGTTGATATTGTTAGATCTAATACTTTTGTGATCCATAATGTATATATCAGTCTTTCAGATTAATCACATAGTTGGGATTGGGTCAACGTTAAGAACCAACTAATGTGGTTAATACTCCTGTAAAGGATCATTTTACTAATGAATATCTCTTTACATTGTTTACTAAAACTCCTTGGTTTTCATATATTGCTAACAAATTTTCTACTGGAAAGTCCCCCCCATAGCTATCATCCTAACAAAGACAAAAAAGTTATCAAAACCAGTGCACCTTACTCATGGATAGAAGGAGAATTGTACCAAACTAGACCTGATCTGATCATCCAGAGACGCGTTCCAGAGGATGAAGTACCAAAGATATTGAAAGCCTACCATGATGAACCATGTGGAGGACACTTCACTTATAGAAGAATCTCATATAAATTCCTTCTTTTGGGAAATTTTTGGCCTTCACTTTTTAGAGATGCCAAGGAATATGTCAAAAGATGTGATAACTACCAAAGAACGGGAAAACCCATTTCATCGGAAAAGATTTCGTTGCAACCTCAGGTACTTGTAAAGCCTTTTGAAAAATGGGCTCTATATTTTTTTGGTCCAATCAACCCTCCATCTAAACAAAAAAGGTATATTCTTGTTTATACTAATTATGTTACAAAATGGATAAAATCTAAACCACTTCCTTTTGCTACCGAAAATGTTGTAGTTACATTTCTTTTTGAGGATAATTTCACTCGTTTTGTTGTCCCATGGGAGTTTGTGACAGATCAAGGTGATTAATTCACATCTAATTTGGTGCATAAAACTATGCAGCAATACAAAATCAAACAACATAAGTATATTCCATATCATCCACAAACCAATGGGCAAGTGGAATCTAACAATAAGGTAGTTGAATCAATCCTGACCAAGACTGTACACTTGCATAGAAGAGATTGGGCAGAAAGGTTTCCAGAGGCACTTTGGGAAATATACCATATCACATGGAGAAACACTATTGGACATACTCCTTATGATCTTTTCTATGGGAATAAAGTTTTGCTTCCAATTGA
This sequence comes from Pinus taeda, assembly GCA_000404065.3. Classification (NCBI taxonomy): domain Eukaryota; kingdom Viridiplantae; phylum Streptophyta; class Pinopsida; order Pinales; family Pinaceae; genus Pinus; species Pinus taeda. The sequence goes on along the minus strand of APFE030706959.1, from coordinate 32,911 downwards.
AGTCTAGGTGGAGACTTTTATAACAACAACAAAATTGGGACTTTATCTATCTTAAGCTAGAAAACAAAGATTGGCACAATTGAATGGGCTAGATGAGATCCGAAAATATATTATCCAAAGAACCAACATAGTCTAACAACATAGATCAATATCGCATGAAAAAATCATCAAATTTAATATATTCAAGCCGAGTGATTGGACTCTTCTTTTTTATTCTAAATTCAAGTATTTTCAAGGAAATTTTCAAACTCGTTGGCTTGATCATTATGAGATAGAAATTGTTTTTGATAATGGAGCAGTCAGAATCAGAACAATTGATGAAGAAAATATCACCTTCCTTGTTAATGGGCATACAGTAAAGCCATATCATAAGCACTTAACAAGGGAGAAATTTGTCAAATATTTGCAAAACAATTTTGATTTCAAGTTGGTTGAAAAAGGAGATTCTTCTCCTCATCCTCCAGTTAGATTGTGATTTCTTTCTTTAAATTTAAAAATAATAATAATAAGTATAGACATGAAAACTAACATTGTTGGCACATATATACATAAAATCTTAGCTTAAAACAAAGAATTATTAGCAACGTAGATTTTCACAATTTTGTTTCCTTTTTCCCATTTTCTTTGTTTGCCCCTTCTCTTTCTTTTTCCTAATAACTTTTTTTAGGTCTAATAAGTGTCTTTGAGACATGGTTCTTTTCCAAGAATTCTCAAAAGTCATCACATCAATAACGCTCAACCACATCAACAACAACAAAGTTATGAATCAAATTTATGGAGTTAAGCAAAATAGCTACAAAGTTGTCAAATTTTGCGTAGCTCCGTTCAAATTTCATAGCTAGTAACAAACCTGCAAAGATTATTTAACCAGTAAGCATCTTGAGACATCATCAATCTGTAGAATAAAATAAGTGGCCATAAAAAAAGGTATGTACAAAGTATATTAAGTTAATTTTCATTAAAGAAATGATAGATTTGTGGGCTTTCATAATAGTTTTGATACATTTTTCCTTTTGAGTTATGACAATGTATTATAACCTTGAATGCACTCAATATACAATCCTTCATATCATAACCACTTCATCATGATAAACTCCTTCCACCACATTTAAATGATTTAAAATATCTCAATGGTCCTTAAAAAATGGATCAAATGAATTCATGGGAGATCATTAGTAAAATAGGAGTCCCATTCATACTCAATCACCTATCTATTTCACTCATACCTTGCCCCCAACAATCTTACTCATTACCCACCACTAAATACATCTTTAACCATCCCTGTTGAGAAAGAGGTAATTCGTGGGTTCAGCTTCCCTACCTGAATGGGTGTTACTGTCAAGTTGGAGCAGTATGGAGCAAATTTTCTCAGTGCTTACTCACGAGTCAGAGACCAATTGCAGCAAGTGGGATGGCTTCAATTCTTTAAAAAATTCAATGGTCATGAAGTGGAAGTCACAAGAGCCTTTTCCAGAGCAATTGATGATGTAGAGGCAAAAATAGGGGACATAACGCTTAAAATATCTAAATCATTCATAGAAAAGGTAACGAGACTTCCTCGAATTGGAGGAAGTTGGTTTCAAAGCCAAAGACTTAAGGATGAATATTGGAGGAACTTTTTGCACAACCCTTGCATGAATACCTTGGCATTCAAAAATGGAATTCTAGTCACGGATCTCAAGACAAAATGGAGGAAACAACTATTAGTACTCCAAAATTTTCTCACTAGTGAAGGTAGGTTCTAGACTCTACTCTTTTACCATGCTATATTGCTTATTCATTTTGTTGAAGAAAAATAATTTAATTTTCCTTATTATTTGATGTGGAGTTTAAAGAAAATCTCCTTCAATATTTAGAGAAAATATTGGAATATCAAAAGAGCTTTGTATCACAATGGTTTGATAAATATTCTGGTTGAAGCACACTTGAATTGTATTGGTGATAATTGGAAATATTTTTTGGTTAGAAATCACTTTGTAGAAATCTCAGAAGAAGAATGAACAAAAAACAAAAGGAGCCAACCAAGGACATCTCGAAACCCTAACCTTGAAGCCGCCAAAAAAGAAGACGATGGTTTGACAGTTATTGGACCTAAACAAATGGAAGTTTCACTACAAGAAACAAAGGATGGTGTCCCACTCAGCTAGTATTTTGAAAATGTTAAATAGAAAAATAAGAAATAAGAGATTATAAGAAAGAATGCTAGTGGGAATGAACAAGAACCAGAGGCCACAAAGAAGACAAAAACAGTTGAATAAAATCAAGGAAAGATGCAAAGGAAGGGAAACAAAATAATGACTACACAAGAAGTTGCAGAGCCAGAGAAGAAGTAAAGAAGAAGCAAAACGACATTCCAAGCACTCAAAAGAGCCAACACAAAAAGAACCTCCAGAAACTGTTTATATTGAAGAAGTAGCGACATAATACTCATAATACTCATAGAAGTAGCGACATAATACTCATACCATAGTCCATCAAGGAAAACCCCCAAAATTGATCCAACCCAATAAGAAGCCCATGAGTATTTGGAGACTTTGGAGTAAAGAACGCAGAAAACAGTAATGTCTCATGAATAAAATCAATTCCATGAAGAATTCTCGTATGATGATGTTCCCATAATTGACTCAGAGACTCATACAACTACTTCTCAAGGGAAACAAAAATTTATTCACTCTCTCAAGGAAGACATTTATCAGTTAGAGGTGTTGAACAAGTATATCAAAGAATAAAATTAAATCGTTAAAGCACAAAATGACTATGTTTTTAAGAATGTGTTTTTGGTATAAGAAAAACAAAAATCTCAAAGAAAACAACAACGTGCTTAGACATAAGGTCAAAGGGCTACAAACAAAAATTCTCATGAGAAAATCCATATGGTCTATTAATGTGAAAAACAAGGGGATGCCAAGCAATATGCATGTGTTGATTTAGGCCTAGGAAGCAACACAATAGCAAGGAGATTTCTTTAGTTTTGATTTTTGTGCATAAGAACATGCAACATCCTCAGTGCGGGGAAGTGTTGGATCCTTGAATTATCCTCAATTTTGACATTTTTTTTTCCCTTCTTTTCATCCATCCTATACTTTTTTATATATATTTACAGTTCATAAGGTAATGTGGGTCATATTCAGGCATAAAAAAAGGTATCAAATAATTATAACCCATAATCTAGATTTTCTTTGTGAAAATAACTAAAATATCACTTTGGTTACTAAATTGTGACATTTCTGTAGCTAACTACATTTTCTACAGCTCAATCCATGGCTAGATAAGATGTAGATACTTTCAAGGTGAACAAAAGACATGAGCAGATGTCAAATGTCAAATACATGGACTACGTATTGTGCCTACTTAGAAGATCATTAGGAGTAAGAATCAGTTCAGTCAAAGAAAAGGTCAACATTGCTCTATTTATGTACAAAGATTTCAAGGAATCAGTTTTGACATCAAGAGAATGTGGCAAATATGGCATCAAGCGAGTGATTATTTGCATTTGAATAAGTTGATGTGTAGATGCAGAGGATTGGAACGATTTGTTACGATAGATAAATTCATGCAAGATCGATTTCTTAAGTGAATTCAAACACTGTGTGGCAATTTCAAAACTTGTCTTTCAACATCAATTATGTTAGTTGTTAAATAAAAAATAGTATAAACATTACCTTTATTTGTAAGTTGAGGTAGTAGAGAATAGCAAAGTTTTGAAGCACTTTAAATTTGTAATTTCAAACTCTTCTTTTGGCAATACAAGAAATATGTTCTAGACTCCAATGTGATTTTGTTGTTGATTGATTTGATATAAGTTTGTTCTTCCTTGTGCTCAATAGGAGGGCCCACTCGAGAGTCATAAGATATAGTAGTTGTTTTATTTTGATTTATTTAATTTTCATTCTTCTACAATTAGTTTCATGCTTCATCATTATTTATTCTGGTTGATTTCATTATTCACTTACTGTTGATTCCATTGTCACAAGTTGAGCGCTCTATAAAATAAAAACACCAAAAATATTTCCCTTATAAAGTTCTTTAGTTAGATTTCCAACTTAGTTTCATATTTAAACAAGTTTAATGATCAAGATTGGTTGCGTACACCAGTAATCTGTCAAGGTTTGTAATTGAATTAATTCATTTAATTTGAAGTTTTAGAATGATTTTGAATTTGATTTGAAGTAGTTTTTGTTTGTTGTTGTTGTTGTTGTTTTTTTTAATAAATTCAATCCAATAAAATGAATCTAATTTCTACTCATCGAATATTTTTTATTATGTTCATAGATTGGTTTTCAATTCAATTAAATAGATTAAATTTCAATTCGGTTAATAGAATAGTTTTCATTTCAAGTTAATAACATAAATTTCCATTTTTTCATTTCCAATTCTTGCTCTTAGGGTAGTTTTCTTTCAAAAGTTATTTTGATCTAACAAGCCTTATGGAAATAACATGTGTGTCTCTTAAATGAGAATTGAACTTGAATTAGCCTAGATTTCCTTGCTTTAATTTTGATAAATTAGGATTTAATTTCATAATAAAAATAGAACTCCTAACATATATAGTGCACATACACTTCGAAAGTACACGAACCTTGGTTTGACAATTTATTGATGCAATTTAACTATCAACTAAATCACCCACACTTGGTCCCTGGTAAGCCACTTGCCTAGTGTAGGAGTTGGCTAGCTTTGACAACCTGATACTATTGGATCCTCTGTTGGCAAGTGTTATTGATTTGTGTGTCCATGATCCAATCAGTTGTGGTTTGTTCAACATAGTCTAGGTTAAGCTTTGTTGGTGTCAATTGCTCAGCAATGTCTAATGTGTTCAACAATGGTGGAAAGTATGGTCGAAGGCAATCCACCTTGAATATGGGGTCCAAGCCAAGGAATGAGGAAATATTGAGCTCGAAAGAATTATTGTCTCCCACAACCTTGATGATGGTATGAGGCTCATATCAAAGTGGTTGAAGCTTCCAATGGGCACTGGCAAGGCATTCCTTTTGAAAATGAAACCAAACTTTATCATCCACCTGAAACTTATGTGGAACCTAATTTTAATCATGTCATTGTTTGTACTTGGAATTGACTTTATCCAAGATTTCGTGAACCTATTGGTGGATGTGTTAAATGTGTTCAATACGCCTGGTGGATTTATCAATTTCATACTAAACATGGGTAGATTCCTCCCGTGCATTTGCAAAAGTCAGTGCAACATCAATGGGACATAATGGTTGAAACCCGCTTGAAAGTGGTTGTGTCCATTTAAGATATGGAGAGCCCTGTTATAAATGTGTTTCACATAGGGAAGATTCTCATCCCATGTTTGCGGATGCTTAGAGTTGTACATGCAACGTATGTGCATAATCATCCTATTGACCACCTCTATCTAGCCATCAGTCTGGGGATGGAATGAAATCGACTTGGTGATCTTGGTGTCCAACAATGACTAGAGTCTTAACCAAAATGCACTTAGGAATCTAATATCCCGATATGTATAATGGTTTGTGAGATCCCAAAATGCACCCACGCTTATTCAAAGAAGAGCTTGGTAGTGGCTTTTATTGTGATACTCTTCTTATAGGCAAAAAATATAGCCATCTTAGAAAATCTATCAACGACCACAAATACACAGTTGTTGTCATGCTTGGTAGAAGGAAGGCTAGACATATAGTCCATGGAGATGGATTCCCAGGGCCTATTAGGAGTAGGGAGAGGAGTATACATGCCTTTCTTTTTAATGGTTGGCTTGGTGATGGCATAAGTAGTGTAGGATCTGATATATTTTCCAACATCCTATCAAAAATTTGGACAATAAAAATATTTATACAGTATTGTAACTGTCTTCACTACCCTGAAGTGCCTTGTGATCCAACTTCAGTGCGCCTCTAAAATCATCTTGACACTCTTGCTTGAAGGAACACAAAGGTGTCTTAGGTGGCATAATAGCATGTCCTAAAGGTGGAAGTCTAGAACTTACTTTCCATCCATTAACACTAAGTATTTGGTGGTGAATTCTAGATCACTTTTGTAAAGTTGTGGCCATCCATAAGTCTCGTGCCCACAAGAGTTGAGAATAGTGGCTAGTGCCACAACTAGTGGTAGACTGAGGTAATTTGCAACATTATTAGTGCTACCCTTCTTGTACTTAATGTTTAGGTGTAATTGTTGTAGATATCTAGACCAATTCTGATGGTGGCCATTCTACAATTTACACTACGTGTCTATAAACTGAATAGGTTGGTGATTTGTTTGGATGATCGTCTCCTTCCCCAAACTATAATTTTTCCATTGTCAACAAGCCTACATGATGGAATACATATATTTATCATAGGTGGGGTATTTATGAATTGTATCAAAGAGTGACTCACTACGATAGACCACTAGATACCCTCGCTAGATAATAACTACACCAATAGCATAGTCAGAGGCATCTATCTCAATTTCAAATGGTTGTTGTAGATTTGGAAATGTGACTACTGGTGCAGAGAAAATGTGGTGCTTCAACTCAACAAATGCCTTCTGTTGGGACTCATAGCCTAAAAAATTCTTTCACTCCACCCTTGATAACTTAACTCAAAGGTCATGTGATATGAGATAATCCCAACATGAACATTCAATAGAAATTGGCAAGGCCCAGAAAGTTGTGAAGCTCTATTAGAGTGGATGAGATTTCCCAATCCCAAATGACTTGGATCTTAGGTGGATCCGCATGAACACCTTTCTCATCAATGATATGACCCATATATTGGAATTAGTTCATGCCAAAGGTGCATTTCTCCAATTTTGCACATAGCTTATGTTACCGCAAGGTTTGAAGGACCTGTCGAATGTGTTGCAAATGATCTTCGCAAATATTGTTGAAGATAAGGATGTCATCTAGATATACAACCATGAATGAGTTGGTGAAGGGCCACAATATTTTATTCATTAGCCTCATAAAAGTTGCAGGGGCATTTGTCAAACCAAAAGGCATGACCAACTACTCAAAAAGGCCCTCCTTAGATTTGAAGGCAATATTCCATACATATGTGGGTTCTATTAGAACCTAGTGACAATTAGACTTCAAATAAATCTTGTTGAAATACTTGGTCCCCATGAGTTGGTTAAGAAGCTCATCAATCTATGGGACTGGATACATGTTATTGACAATGTTTTTATTTAGTGCTCGATAATAAATCCAAAGTCTCCAGGTCTCATACTTATTCTGTACGAGCATAATCGAGCTCCCACAAGGTGAGGAACTTAGTCAGATGTGCCCTTTTTATATCAACTCCTAGATCTACCACTTGATTTATTCATTTTCTAGAAGAGAGCAACAGTATATCGGCCCATTGGGTAAAGGTGCTTCGGGAGTCAGATTGATCTAATGCTTGACCTGAAAGTGAAAAGGTACCCCTATGGGTGAGGAGAAGATGTCCATGTATTCTTCCATGGCCTTATCCACTTGATTTTGTTGCATGTAAGTACCCTTCCTAGAGGTCATGGATGTGGCCCCGAGCTTCCCCTTTGTTTGATAGTGAATAAAAAAGAAGACAAATTTACTGGTCTAGGAGATGATCTTACTGCATTTCTTAGCAAAGATCAAATAAATGATGCCAAGGTGTGGCTACCTACGATATTCTGTATAGCTTACTTCCCAAAGAAATAATAATAATGTGAGGCCTAGACTCATACACAACATGGAACTTCCATAGATATGGTTGGCCTAATAATACATAACAAACTTCAAGGGGAGAAACATCACATAGTACCTCATCCGTGAAGGGCTTGATGATATATGGAATGTGACACAGTTCGCTGACGTGGAGCTATCACCCTTGGTGGAGCCATATGATGGTGTACAGTTATGGGTGTGGTGTCATTGGTAGGACCAACCACTTCACAACCTAAACTAAGATTAGATTCTTTTGGCTCCCACTGTCGACAATGAACTACAATGGAGAACCCTTCACCCACATCTGTAAGTGGAAGAGATACTCCCTCTCCTATGGATATTTGGGCTCAATCTTCTGGACTTTAGTGGTGGCAATGGTGGCATTGGGCTCTAATTGATAATCTGCTTCCCTTTGTTGGTGTTTGAATATGTAACTAGGTTCAGTCTTCATAATATTCAATGTACTATGGATTTGTATGTATTTGATATAGAAGAGAAAAAGGAAATTTTTATTTTTATTTTTTATAGCACGAATTTCATGCTCAAGGTCAATTTGTTTTAGGTCAAGCACCCATTGTGTGATTCTAGGATTTGTCATAGAGTCAAAGAAGTTAAAGAGTCATTATCATATGTACTAAGATCACGTTGGGAATTTTATATCAAGTCAAAAGAATCTATTTGAGTCAAAATTGTGTCAAATTTCCCTCCAATACCAAGTCGGCCTGCAAGAGAACAAGTCAACCTCATGAAGGACAATTTGAGCTACCTAAAAGCCTATATATAAGAGGCATTTGACCTCATTTGAAAGAGACAACAATCAAGTTCAATCGTAAAAAGAAATAATTCAAAATGACAAGAGAAGGTCAAGGAGAAATAACAAGACAACAAGAGAAGCTGAAATCTGATGTTTTTTACTCATTTCTCTCACACGTATGAAAGAGAAGCTAGGGTTTCTACAACTATAAGGACAAGCTTTCAATATCTCCAAAGAAGGTTGAAATTATGATCAAGAAAGAAATATAAATCATCATTTATCTAAAGGAATAAGAAGCAACCTAAGCAAAGAAAAGTTAAGGTCAAAACAAGTCCTCTCTCCCACACATGTGAAGTTGTAGCTACTATAAGAGGGGCCAAAAATTGCAGACATGCAGTGAAGGTTGAATTTGTTTCTAGGATCGAAGTTGTAAAAATTTGGTTGGGTCCATTATGG
>APFE030706959.1:1197-11377 GCA_000404065.3 Pinus taeda | reverse complement strand
TGGATTCACTTAAATAAAACCTATTCTTGAAAATGGGGCGAATGGAAGGTTGTAACTCCTAATTTCAAGGGCTAAATTTACCTTTTTTACCCTCTCCCTTAAAATAAGGTGGGCTATTTGAGGTGATTTGTAAAAATGTACTATGATACAAAATATTCGCCAACTAAAAATTTAAAACCCCTTAATTTCGCCAAAGGGCGAACATTCGCCCCTAAAATTTTCTATGACTGCTACATTCCTTGAATGGCTCAACGATAGGAGATGACTTTCGCAAAATATCCATATTCAGGAATGGATTTCCATGGCGATCCAGATTTACCACTACCAACTAGAGCCATGTGGGGTGTTATTGGTAATTGACCAAGTGTTTTTAATTTTTTAAAGCTTTTCCATTTTTTGTGTTTTTTATTATTTCCAAGACTAAACAAAATCGATTTTTTATGTACACAGATATCAAACCTATTCAACTTGTGGGAGACCCACGAGATGTAGCTAGACCAACACAGAGACCTGTAGGGAGAGTGGTTCTCCGAGACTTGGATTTGGCCAAGACTCTGGCTAAAGTGCAAGATCACATAGAGGGATTAACCATGGGAATTCCGGATATCTGGATCGAGGAGCTTCCTATGTGTCTGCAATGCCACACCATCAGTGTGTCAGGTCGTTGGATGAGACTTTTGCATATGATAGCACAAACAGTGACCTGCTATCATGAGCACCACTAGTTTACTAAGATCTTCTTTGCATACATTTAGTTTTTGGGTCAGATGACTAATTTTTGTCTTGGACACAAACTATTTGTAAAAAAAAAATTACAATTTACTTTCAGGGTTTTATTATGGTTGCGTGATGCAATCCTATTCAACCGATGATGCTAATTGAAAATATTTACTTTACATATGTTGCAAATGTCTATTTAACACATAATTTTCTAAAGAGTCGGATAATGTGTTTAGACTTCTGGAAATGTGTTGATATTGAATAAACTCAAAATACCTTTCCAAAATACGAACTCTAAGGAACATACGATGAATTGCTGGGTTTCGAACAGTTTAAACACCAATAACTTGTAGCACGACGAGCTATGAGTCTAGCCTAATGATGATTCGGTGAATGCCAAGTGAAATGGCATCAGAGAGAAGTTCAATCAATGTGCTATACTCAGCGATATTGTTTGTTGATCGACCAATACAAATCCCTCTAAAACTCATTAACTCGTCGTTCAGAGCGAAAATAGCCCATGCTATAGAAGATAGGTTTTGCGTACTACGACTAGCACCATCAGCATAACCAACAAATGGTTCCAAAAAGTTCGACATCTGCAACAAATGCGAAGTGGATTATTTAACAAAATAAAAACCCTAAAATAAACACACTCACACATGCAATCCAAGCATATTTACATGAGTTTTACCATACTTAACTAAGCATAGTAACGTTTTAAATACAACCCATTTCTAGGATTAGACAATGGAATTCTGTCATAATCTACTAACTCATAGGCACCTTTCATCAAAACGCGCTTAACAATATAAAGGCCCATCCAAAGTGGTTTGAATTTTCCTGCACCAATTTTATAAAACTCCTGATCATAAAGCAAGACTAGGTCACCTTCTGAGAAGACTTGAGGCTTGACATTTTGATCATATTATGCCTTTACCCATTTCTTGTGCACTTCATTAGCCAATGTGGCATCATGACGGGTTTCATCCAGATGGATTAATTCCAAGAAACGTGCTTCTTCCTCAAAAGTGTCAGGTAGCAGGTCAATTGCGAGCTTGAGTGACGAAATTTCACATTGAATTGACAAGACTGCTTCCAAACCATACACCAACTGAAAGGGTGTGAATCTGGTAGCATTTCTCACCGAGGTCCAATATGCACACAAAGCCGAGTACAGGATTAAATGCCAATTTCTTTTTTGAACTCCAATCATTCGTTGTAACATGCGCTTAAGGACCTTGTTGATAGCCTCAACTTGTCCATTAGCTTGTGGATAATATGGAGTAGAACTATCATGTGACAGTCCTATTTTGGCGGTCAACTCAACCATCATGTGATTGCGAAAATGCGACCCATGATCTGTAACTATGGCCTGTGGTACACCAAACCTGGCAACCACGTGGTTGAAGAAACATAATGCAGCCGTTTTTCCGCTGTTGTTTAATGTAGGCATCGCCTTGGCCCATTTGGTAAAATAGTAAACAATGACTATAATATACCCATGCCCCCCATTCAAGGTGGGGTTACATGTCATGAAATCAATGCCCCATTTTTCGAACGGTCCAACAGCAACTGCAGGATGCAAGGGTGTAGGTGGTAGTCTAACTTTCCGATCAAATATTTGACATGCATGACAACTTCTGACAGCAATTATGAAATCTTTGAATATTGTGGCCAAACGTATCAAGCATGGAGAATTCTCTGCGCTATTGCATATTTGGACAAATGTCCACCACAAGCACCTGAATGACATTCATTCAAAGCTTTCTCAGCCCCCTCATGAGTGAGGCACCTACATAAAATCGTATCAATACCACGGCGATAAAGCATATCACCAATAATCAAATAATTTTTGGCTTGGTATCAGATACATCATTGTTGAGAGCGAGAGGTATCGGGTCTGAAACCTTGGGTCTAGAGATAGATCAATATATCTCGATACCATGGATCACTTGATGAAATGAGAACAGAGACTCATCCACGATTGATGTTTCTGATGTTGTATCGTTGGAGGATGAGGGAAGGTCGGAAAGTAGTTCAGAAAATACGAGAGATTTCTTTGACTTAGATTTAACGAATTCCAAATAAAATTCCTGCAATATAGCTATACACTTTGCATATCTGCACCCCAACAATTGACGTGACAAAATGTATGTCATAGGGTTGCAATCGGAGATAATTATAGTTTTTTCGCACGAGAATATAGTGACGAAACCTATGGACAACTTGAACGGTCGCCAAAGTTAACTTTTCCACATAAGAATATTTCCTTTCTATATCATTGAGATTACGACTCAAATAATAAACTAGATGTTCTATTCCATCTTCTTCTTGGACTAAAACCATTCCGATGGTTGTATCTACAGCAGTGAGATATAGGTAATAGTCTTGTTGATAGTTTGGGGCGTACATTAATGATTCTCCAATAAGGGAATCTTTAAGAGCACTAAAGGAAGCTTGCACAACCTAATCCCAATCGAAGGTTACCTCTTTCTTCAATAGACGAGTAAAACCTTTAGCCATTTCAGCATAGTTTGGAATGAACCTCCTCAGAAAGTTTGCCTTCCCTTGAAGTTTTTGTAAATCTAACAAATTCAAAGGTGAAGGCAAGTCAAGTATTGCCTGAGCCTTAGTTGGATAGAGTCGAATTCCATATTTTGAGACCATGAATCCCAGAAATCGACTAGAGCCAACACAAAACACACACTTGTGTGGATTGAGTCTTATTTTGTAGTGTCGGCACCATAAGAATATTGCTCTAAGATGCTGCGAGTGATCAATCAGCTTTCATGAATGAGCAGGAAAATCATCAAGATATGGTTGTACAATGTTCTTAATGTCATGGAAGGCATAATTCATTGCCCTCTGAAATGTAGCCCCTGCATTTTTCAAACCAAAAGGTAACTTTCTATACGCGAGTGTGCCCCAGGGACAAATAAATGTAGTTTTCAACTGATCGTCTGGGCAGATATTGATTTGATTGTAGCTAGAAAATACATCCATGAATGAAAATATTTCACATCCGACACATTCGTCAATAATCTGGTTGATAAATGGTGTAGGATAATTGTCTTTTAGACATGCTTTATTTACATCCTAGTAATCAACACACACTCGGATTACTACTTGTTTTTTCATCACTTGAACAATATTTGATACCCAATCGGTAAGATGTACAGGATAAATGAAGCCAGCACGCAAAAGTTTTTCAACCTCTGTCTTAATGGCAGTAGCTTTCTTTGGATGTACAAGTTGAAGCCATTGTCGTACTAGTTTGACATCAAGGTACATTTTGATTTGATTTTCAACGATGCTTGAATCAATGCTTGGCATCTCCTCATAAGACCATGCAAATATATCTCTAAATTCACGAAACAGAGAACGATAAATATCGAGTTCCAAAGGAGAACAAGATTTTCCGACATGAATGTTTTCTACAACATTAGGCTTGGTCGAAATGTTTATAGAAATGGTTTCTTCTATGTTAGACATATTACACTCAGAATCTACTGAATCTATTCTAACAGAATTCGAAAAAGAAATCTACAACCGAAGGGTGTACTAGTTCATCCGAATAATCTTCCCTGGAATGTAGAGGAAGGGAACGATGATGATAATCTTCCCAAGGTTCTTCTCCTATCATCATTGATTGGATGATTTCCTCATCTGTAGAATATATACAAGCAAAAGGATCAGAAGAAGTATCATATTCAAGTGAATGATCTACCCATACAATTGGCGATTGTGGATATGGAAATGTCGCACAAGCAAGAAAAATTGGTTTCTATGTGAGTTCGATGGGACTCAGCGGCATAACCTTAGCAAAACTCTCGTCTTCAACACTATTGGTGATCCTCTTTAAATCAGATGAAGTAGAGGATAACATATTACATGTCTCAACTCTTGCAACTTCCAAAGTTCCAGATGGTGGAGGAAGTGTGAAAGTACCCATTAAGGAGGGAGCTTTGAAAAGACCTACACCAACAGATTGAAGTGAAAGCGAGGGTCCATTAACAAATGCAATGCTTCCCATAACTTGAGAACTAGAGGCAAAAAATGAGGTTTGGTCGATAATTGTTATTCCACCTTTTTGAGGAAATGAAATTGTACAAAAGTACGTAGAAACAATAGAAACCATAACATAAACCCATGGTCGTCCAAGTAAAACGTTCTAATCAAGGGATCCATCAACCACCTCAATTCCAACAATTATGGTTTTCCCCCTAGTTCTACTTGCAATTTATTTAAAATCCCACATGAAGTATAAGTTCTTCCATCAAAAGCTTTCAATGTGGTTGGTGATCTTGACAACGTAGGTGACCCCAGTGTTTTCCAGCAGCTCATTGACATAATACAAGTAGAAGCTCCCTCATCTATAATGGTTCGATGAATATTTTTGTTGAGAGCTTTAGCCTAAATTAGAAAAGCTAATTGAGCTGGTAACTGTGGTGTATATCCTGAGTGATTAAAAACCACAAGATTAGAATCCATTAGATCTACTCCACCTATTGCCGACAGTAAAGACTGCTTCTGCGAGGGGCAATTTTGTAGTACCTCAAGCGTCGACATAGCAGAAGGAGACTGAGCAAGATCTTCTACTATGTTATAATTTTGAGCAGCTCGAGCTCGAGGGTTAAACGTTGATTTATGCACAACTCCCTTAGGTGGATTTATTATTAACTCTGCTGCAATAGGCAGTGGAATATTTTCCGATGCAGTCAAAGTCGAAGAACTAGGTTGATCATTGGCCTAATTATTTGATGATGATGGCATATTACCATCATATTTACTACGTGTCTGAACCAAGATATCATCTTTAGGTTTTGTGATGGATAACATTAATACCTAGGATGTGGAAGCATTTTCAGTTGCAACCATATTGGTATCCGGCTTCAGAAACGGATCTGTTAACATTGTGGATGCAGTAGAATTTTTTAACAACTTAGAAACTTCCAAGTGGTGAGGAAAATCTCTTGTAAAGTGCTCGTCGTTACATATCAGACATGGATAACAACGTTTCTTTCCCAGATTAGAGGAATCAGATGATTTCTCTTGAGGAGGGTTTTCATTTTTCTTTTTATTTTTCCCTTTCTTCTTGCTTCTTGGTTGCTTTTGATTCTTACCTTTGTCAGATGACACAGAATTAATCTTGGAAGCAGGAACCTCAGATGCATTTATAGTTTGATTCGTGGCAAGTGATTGACTAGATGGTCTGCTTGCCGTTTGTGTGCTCAAGGAACCGATCACACCGTCTCTAGCATGAGAGTCCCTATTCAATGATGGAGATGGAATGGATTGATTTAGGCGTAGTGCATGTGGAATTTTGTCATTGAGTGTGTCGGATTGTGTATAAATTAAATCCAAGTATTGGGAACGAGCAATCACTTGCTCTTCTGTAACGACTCCACCTTTAGCCACATCCTCAGTGATAGATGGCAATAAGGACTTAATGAACCACTCAACTAAAAGTTGATCAGGAACATAGGTTTTAACCATGCAACGACAAAGATACCACTCATGAATATGATCTAATATGCGAGTAGAAGTCGTTTGTTTAAAGTTGGTCAAAAGTTTCATTCCAGTTTCATATATGATGGGTAACTGGAAGTGGGTCAAAAATAGTGGCTAAATGGGTGAAATTATTAAAAGAAGCTCTCGGCAATTCAATATACCACTTAGCAGCCAAACCAGTGAGCGTTCTTTGGAAAGGACGAAGTTTTACCAAATCATCATTCAAGGAGTTCGAAGAACACCATAAATGATAAGTCATAATGTGATTTGACAGGTCTTCTCCAGGATTTCCGTTAAACTTTGGAATATCGAAAGGCAACTTATGAGGAATTACCAGCCACCAAGGTGCATACAAAATTGGATCATTGGTAAGCCGGTTTAAATCTGGTAATTCTAGAGTTGCCACAAATGGCAACTGCCGATTCAAATCAGGTTGAGCATATCTGGGATAAGATGGAATTACCTATGCCATAGGCCTTTGCATACCCGCATAAGGCATATATCCTTGATAGAGTGGTGGGACATATCCGATATATGGATTAAAACCAGGTTGACCTTGCATTTGTTTGTAACTGGGTTGGGCTTGATACACAGGACTCTGATACGCTTGATATTGTCCTTGCCTGGGCTGAGCTTGCAAAGCAGGCCCATACTGAGGTTGGACATTCTGAAAAGGAGGTTGTGGATACTGTGGCTACCAAGGTTGTTGGGGTATCAGTTGTGAAGTTTGATATTGCCCCCTAATGCCAATTTGACCAGGCTAAGAATAAACTAAACTTGTAGCAACTTGAGTTGTAGAAATTTTGAATAATTTAACACATATTCAATGGAGATTATCCTGATCATGTACTATTGTGGAAAACATACACAATACATAAGCTCCTCCACGTTGATCATCAATATAGCAGCATCAATAACAATAAAACATCAAGAGCATTCACACATTAACACAGCATGTATCCCGGGGAAAGCATCTCGCTAAAAACCCAACTATTTGTATATTAATGATTGAGTCATGTAACATTACACAGCATAATACTTCTCACAAGTATCTCCACCTCTGTTACACACAAACTAGCTCAGATATGACTCCAAATCTCTTCCACTGCTTGCCTGCCTCCACTGCTCAATACCTGCTCAAGAACTGATGAGAATAGCTCACCAAACTCATTTTTCACCTGCAAAATAGTCACTCACGCTTTGTGGACGTGAGCATAAGCTAAAATGTGGGAAAATATGTGGGAAAACTCATTGGCATACTCAATTCCTTGATTGTGCAAGATCTGGTGCACAACTATAGTCACAACTGATAGCAATTTGATTCTCTACCACCTGTCCCTGTTGAACTGAACATGCACTGACATGCAACTGAGTTAACTGATGTATTCATTAGTTGTATTATGAGTTAATGTGAATTAATTAATAACTAATTCACCAACTCATCTCTAGTCTATTCGCCAGTTAGACTAAATACAACCAGTTTAACAAAGCTAAACTGAACACAACTCCATCAACTGCACCTCCAGTCCACTAAACTCAACTCACTTGAGTTCTAACCGAAGTCATGCATGCAAATATTCAACTAACCCATAAGAACCACATATTTCCTTCATGCAATTGCATGTGCCACATCCGTAGCTCGAACTGAAGTGCTCCAAGAGAATAAGATTAAGTTTATAGTCCAAATATTATTGTGAGATAATAATATTGACTTTTCTATTTTTGACAGCCAGTCTAAAAATAGACTTGATCACTCACACTGTGATCACTCACACTTTCATCAAAAATAGAAGTCCATCTATTTTTCCAACTTGATCAATCATCCATAAACAACAACCTGCAATCCATAGGCATGATCCATATGTCTAAAAATAGACATAGTCTAAAAATAGACTTGCGCCAAAAATAGCCTACTGGCCCACTTAGTGAAGGCGACTCTTTTCACTAAGCTCCATCATCTTGTTGCAATATCAACACTCCCTCTCGACAAGATATGGATTATCAGTAACCCCTACCCTGCCTCGGTGGTACTCGAATTTGCTCCTGGTGAGAGCCTTCGTGAGAATATCAGCATCCTGATCCTCCGCTGGAATGTACGAAAGTAACATGATCCTCCGCTGCACACAATCTCTGATATGATGGTACTTGATGTCGATGCTACCATATACTCGGCCTCTTGAGCTCCCTGCCCAATCTACATCCTCCTGTCTGTACCAATCTCCATATCCCGATGTGCCTCTCTTGAGCTTGCACACATGCGACTCCACCAACTGTCGATCAACAGTGGCATACACTACCTCCGCTGAAGTAGCCTCCTTCCTCCAACCTCCAGGAAGTAACGTAGTCTTCACATCCATCTGATGGATGTGCCACCCCATCTGCATCACTTTGTAGATCCATCTTGAACCCACCACTGATTTCCCCTCCATTCTTGGGACAATCTCCAATGCACTGTTTCTGACAATCGAATCATACTCTTCCACCATGGCATCTACCCATGCAAGATCCTCCACAACTTCCTCGAAAGAGGATGGCTCAGTCATGACACATTTGCTCACAAGAGCCATGTATCTAGTGTACCAATCCGGTGACTGTCTCTGCCTGCGCTCTGTTGTAGGTGGTCCTACAACCTTCTCTGCATCTTGAGCCAGGTGCTAAGCTTCTGTAGTGCGCTTTCGCCCTCTGATGGTTGGCGCTACATGAGTGGTCTCTTCCACTCCATGAACTTAATCTTGTGGCTGACCCACATCTTGGAGCTCATCCTTAGGAACTAATAGCTCCTCATATGTATGCAAGTGTGGCTCCCTCTCAAGCAAACACTTCATGGTTTTCTCCTCCTGAAATTTGATATCCCGTCGCACAACAGTCTTGCAACTACCTGGAAAATACACACGATAGTTGTGGGGCGTATCAGTGTACCCCACAAATATCCCAACCTCTGCAATCAGCTCCAACTTCTTCCTGGCATCCTTCGTCACATGCATGTAAACAAGAGAACTAAAAATCCTCAAATGAGAAATATCAGGCCTCTTACCAGAATAAGCCTGCTCGGGTGTACTCATGCCAAGTATCTTGTGAGGACAACGGTTCTGCACATATACTACAGTATTGCATGCCTCCACCCACAAGTGAAGGGATAGGCCTTGATCATGCAACATCGCCCGTGCAGCACCCACGATCATTTTGTTCTTCCACTCAGCAACCACATTCTGTTGTGAGTTATGGGGAGCTATGAGCTCTCTTCAAATCCCTTCTGCACTGCAAAAGTCCTTGAACTCTCCAGAGATGAATTCACCACCATTATCGCTCCTAAGAGCCTTCACCTTCTTCCCCAATTCCTTCTCAACCAGTGCTTTGAACTCACAGAACTTTGAGTATGTCTCGCTCTTCTTCTGCATGAAGAAGAACCAACACTTTCGGGAGAAATAATCAACAAAGATCATATAGTACATGTTCTTTGCTGTTGAAGCTATTGAGAAATGTCCACACACGTCTGTGTGAATTCTCTCAAGGATCATCGTGGCGCAACTATCCTTCTCTTGCAAGGTGGATTTCACAAATTTTCCTAAAGTACACCCCTTGCACTGATCTGACTGCGCAAGGGTTCCTTTAGGAAGCCCAGTAGAAATTTGTTGCAGTATCTTCAAGGCTCCATGGTGAAGGTGGCCCAATCTCCGGTGCCATAGCTCACCATCATCCCAACTCACCACTCCTTCTGCCTTGCATTCCATTGTTGAGCAGCCATATACATGTAAATGATAAAGGTTCTTGACTCGAACCCCTATCTTCCGGGTTTCTCCAGTTGTCTTACTGTGCAAGAAATCCTTTCCCTCGCTGAAAACAAAATCATATCCCTTGTCCTCTAACATCGCCACAGAGATAAGATTCTTCTTCAATCCTGGAACATGCATCACTTCCTTCAATATGAAGGGTTTACCAGACTCCC
>APFE030706956.1:44014-55537 GCA_000404065.3 Pinus taeda | reverse complement strand
CAGAGAGTTAGAAAGAGCAAAACATTATAACTAGTCTTTAAAGTAGATTTTTCTCATTTTTCTCATTTCTTAGACTTATCTTTAGCTACTCCCTAATCGTGTCTTACACAGTACTATGTGTTAGAGGCAGAGAGTTAGGAAGAGATAAACATTATCATTGGTCTTTTAAGTGATTTTCTTACCTTTTATTTGCAGCAGCATGAATGGTTTCTAATGCCATTAGAAAGTGGTTCTTTGCTTTCAGTTCACTTTAATTCATTTATTTCCTTCAAGTTTTTCAGCAAGTAGTTAGAAACCACTAATCACACACCTTCACTCATCTAGAATTCACCTTACACACACCATCACTCATCTGTTTATAAATACATCACTCCATATTAGGAAGATAAATTAACCACAAACAACACCCCAAACGACAAAAAGATTTAAGAGGTTTCTTAAGTACATATAATACACCTTCACTTCATCAGCTTACGAGCCTCGGGTTGACAATTAATGACATCAATTTAGGAACAATAAATTGACTAAACATGACCATCTCTTCCATATTCAGTCTTACAGTAGATCTCATCAATGATTCTAGTTTATTCTGCAATTTTCCTCATGCATGAGGCAGAGAGCTAGCTCATTAAACTCTGTTTTTCTAGCTTACTATAATTTTTCTTTTACATGAATTTTTGGCAAATATCAATGTTTGATGCAGAGCAGGTGTTTCAGAAGTAGAGAGATATCCCATAGCAAGAAACCACATTCCAACTTCATCCATCCATAACCATTCCTTTCTTTCACCAAGACCTTCACCAATTTCATCATTTTACATAGAAACACCTCCGAGCATGTTGAGAAAATCCAACCATCGCCTAACCTTGGTTTTGAGTTCTAAGTGAACCTAGGGATTGTATCACTCCTTTCCACCTACCAACCACCTTCTCTAATCCTTCCATCACCTCCAGCACCCATCGTTTTTCTCTCGGATGTATCCTGTAGAAATACAATGAATCTTGTAGGTTATTAGGACATCCTATAGGTTTTCATGTAATGACCTATTTTGAGGCTGAATTAAGGGAAAACCTCTAGGAAGCCACACAAATGTACCTGATGATCCCCCAAACCTCCTAACCATCCACCAACATCCCTAAGCCACCTGCCACATCACCAAAGGTGATTAGGGTTCACACTTGATTTTCCATAAAAAGAATAAAAAGAACAAAACAAATTTATTTTAGTCCTTTACATGCACAGTGGTGATGTTTGATGTTTCGAACTTTCATGCTTATGATAGTAGCATTTCATACATGTTAGCTTGGCATTCTTATTAAGCATAGTTTCTCAATAGTTAGTTAGAGTATGGTGTGTTTTTAGCATAGGATTTCAATCATTTTCCTTATTGCAGTAGACAAGATTTCTCCTAGAGTAGATTTCTATTTCTCTCATCAGTAATCAAGCTTCTTTTGAATCAATATAATTCTGGCTTGAAATACATAGTGATCTCTCACCAGCTGAAAAATGACAAAAGGAAAAAACATCACTTTTACTTGTGTATACAACACTTTCACCTCCAAGTTTGTACGAACCCCAGGTTGATAAAGTAAAGCTGGTAGCTCTAGGAGTTGTAGCATTCTTGCTGCAATACTGGTGCTCATCAGCCCACATTTGATTTGTCATCTCCCATGTAGCTTCATTGGCCCTGAAGTGTTTCCACTACACTTTAAGCTTCTCAATTTCTCAGTTCCGTAACATGAACATCATTTTCTAGAATATACTCTAAGGTTCCAGCTGCAATTATCAATCTAGCTCCACCTACAATATAGACTAGTAAATCACATGTTCAACATATTTAACATAATTCTTAAGAAATTACACATGGAAAACATCATGGACATTCACTGTTGGAGGCAATGAAAGTCGATAGGTTTCTAATCCAATCCTTTCAAGAATCTTGAAAGGTCCACAAATTCGAGGTGCTACCTTGGCACATGATCCAATCCTCAAGGATCTCTTCTTTAGCTTAATGTGAAAGTACACATGTTCCCCAACTTTTTTTGATCTACATAAATTTTATTCTTGTCCTGTGTTGCCTTTAGATTCTTCTTGATGACTTGAATTTCCTATTCCATCTCTGCCAACATGTCCAGTCCTATTAATACCTTATTCAATGGATTAATCCAACATATGGGAGAATTACAACTCCAAGCATATAGTGCGTCAAATAGACTCATCCTTAGTGACTCCTAATACCTATTGTTATAAGAAAACTTAACCAACAAATGGTACTCCCATCTCCTCTATTGGTGCATCGCATACATCCTCAACATGTCATCCAAGATCCCATTCACCCTCTGTGTATGTCCATTTGTCTATGGATGATAATTTGTACTGAAGGCCAACACTATCCCCAAACCTATAAAAAATTCCTTCCAAAAGTTGGAAGTGAACTTAGCATCCCTTTCTAAGACAATATTCTGTAGAAAACCATGCAACCTCATGAAATCTCTGATGAAAACCTATGCGAGATCATTCATTGAATAAGTAGACTTCACTGGAATGAAGTGCACTACCTTTCTCAAGATGTCCACTACAACCATGATGGAATCATGTTGTCTAGATATACTTAGAAAACATGTGATGAAGTCCATAGAAATGACCTCCCACTTCTACTCTAGAATTAGAATTGGCTATAGCAGTCCACTTTGATGCTTACAATTTGATTTCACCTACTAATAGTCTAAGAATCCAGCCGCAAAATCTATCACTTCCTTCTTCATATTCAGCAAATGATAAAACTTCTTCACCATTGTCAATGCCTTCCATTATTGCGTGTCCTGAATACGGTTTAGAATGAAATTATCACAAGACATTATTCTTAAGCTCATTGTCATTAGGCACATAGATCTTGTCCCTAAATTAGATCGAACAATCTATTGTAATACGATGGTCCACATCTTTATCACTTGTACAGTTATCACATTTTTCTTTATGATTATTTTAAGAAAATGCTGACATTTTTTGTGTCAGCATCTTTCATTTGTAATAAAAACGGAATTCATTATTAGTGAAATTATAAGCTTATTGATGGTTTCACAATTTTTCTTCAGAACAATGCACTGACAATGGGGTTATCAACATTTCAAGTTTAGTTGACAAGCTAATTATCAGCACCAAAATAATTTTCGAAATTTGATTTTTCAAATTGCAGTGACCATGTCAGTAGCAGAAATGATGGTTTTTGGAAATGTGCCATATCTAGCTCAAAAGAGTAAGTAATTTCTAAATAATTTCTTTTGGCCACCATAGGATATGGTTAATTAAATAATCATATCAACTATAATTAATAACCCAACCTTGTAACTATTCCCCCCACTATTAAGTCATTTCACTATTAGTAATATTTATCATTAACTTTGAAATTGGTTACATCTGGCAAGATTGCATCCAGGTTTTCGACAGAAATCTAAGATCAAATCCTACTAAGTTTCCTCCATTTGAGCACAAAATAAAATGGGGAAAAGAGGTAAGGCTAAAAGAATTGACAAAAATATGCTTGACCTTTTGATGATCTATCCTGACATCCAACAAAAAATTTAGCAGGTGGGGTGGGGGGAATTCTTCCGCCAATGCACAAACTATCACGATGTCGTAGCTTGTGTGTTTTTATAGGGCTTCGATGGAAAGCAGGTGGAAACTAGTAGACTCTCTTTCCCAGTTATAGAGGAACTAATAGCAGAGGCTACAACCCTACCTACACATGGAGAAAGAGTATTCAGAATCCATGTCCTTGTTGGGATTGATATCCCATGTTTCTTGAAGACAGAGTTCAAAGACAAAAATTGGAATACATGCATGCAAATACCATGGATAGAGGATAAATGGCATGGCTTACTTTGCATTACTCAGTAGTACTTCACATGTGAAGGGTGTTTCAACCAGGTAAATATTTATCACTTTCATTTAGTAGCTAATCTAGCACAGTGAGTCAAAATGAATACTTGTTTCTATTTAATGGAAAGTTTAAAACACATGACCACTCATTTTCGAGCCAGAGCCAAACCTTCTCCTCATTGTTTCTACCATAAAGCCATAATAAAATTATTGATTGAAAACCAACTGGCCAAACAAAGGAGAACATGGATTCCTTTCTTATGTTTTGGAGGATTTCGACCTCAACCCCCTAAATCTCTAAAAGGAAGGAAGAAAGTACTAAATAGGGGGGGAAACTGATGTAGGAGCTCCCATTAAGCAAACCCCTAGCCAAAAAGACACAAATATCCTTTCATCATCCTCTGGTCCTAAAATCCCTAAATTTTATCAAATGACAAGTGTCAAGCTCAAGAAATTAGACCCTACATCCCCTTAGAATTAACCCTCTGTTATTAGTTCTCCTTAGGCTTTAAGTTCACCCTTTGAAGCATCCCCTGTAGAAAAGAATTTACTAGAAAATATTGAAGGCAAGGAAATTGAAATTAAGAGTCAAGCTGAAGAAACTCCATTTTTTGGAGCTTTTAAAAGAGGAAAAAGACCCCATACAAGGCCAACAAACAAATTAAGGTTTAAAATAAAGTTGAGAAGCAATCCATAATTGCTTATGAAATTAGTCAGCACCCCCAACTAAGAGGCTAGGTGTCATTTTGAAATTTTGATTATGCATTGAGGAACATAATTTTTTGGATTATCGATGAGAATGTGCCTAATAGTGTTATACATATAGAAATGCAGGGAAGAACTAACATCTTTGTTTTCAGCAAATTTTCAATGTTTAGCTTACATCTTCATTGTCAACAAATTTTGCAGAAAAGAGCATCAACATTCTCATTGTTAGCACATTCTGAAAATAGACAAAGAAGAAAACATTGTCAATCAGTTTGTCAGTGAAATTCTAAACTCAGGAAACTAAAATAATTGGTAACATCAGTTTCAACAATTACACCATAAAACCCAAGGAAGAAGGAGCTCTAATGGAAGAGAAATTTTCAAGAATGAATAGACCTTTTTTGCAACAAGGGACCTATTTGCTAGTGAGGGATTTGTTCTAGCAGCAAGGCACATGTTTTCTAGTGAGGGAGTTGTTCTAAGGTAAGGGACTTGTTTCTATCATTAAGGGAGATACTCTGAAGATACTTTTTCTTAGCCGAGATGTTAGCATATTTTCCAGCAAAGTTTCAATTAAAAAAAAACTTTATGTGTTTAGATATATATTTCAGATACATGAACTTAGAAGACTTTAGTATTTTTTATTATTGTAATTAAGTGCGAAGCTATAATTTTGTGAATAGTTGTTGTAAAGTCTATAAAGAAAAATTCTAAAGAATGAAACATGGTTGGATTTTACTTGAAAAGATAGCATGCTAGTGTATTATTTGAGGATATCTTAAATATATGTAGTGTTTGATGAGAATTTGCGGAAAATTCTTGTGTTGTAGTTCCCTGCCTATTTTTACTTTGTTTTAAAAACCTTCTTCATGTCTAGAAAACTTAGTATCTAAAACTACAATGATTTATGATCTTGTTTCATTTTTTCTTAGGAATTAGTACTTGTTCTTTAGTTAGATACAATATTGTTTTCTTCAGTTCTCTTCTTCCAAATTTCTCAAATTATCAAAGGAATTATTGCTACCCTAGTTTTTGTGTCTTTCTCATTAAATTTGTAGCATCATTTGATAACCCTAGACTCCATGCCCAATGGTTTATTTTCTATACAACCCAACCAAACTTCATCATTCCATAGACAAATCTGCACAGAGAACTTAAATAAAAACCTACTGCTATAGTGACCTAGAGTAGTTGTGTTTTAGGGAGAGATCCATCTCTAGGTTGAAAGGCCATATTTCAACCTCAAAGAGGTTAGATGTTAGCTTAGAAGTTTTCATGCAGTTGTGTTTTCTCTAAGAGACAACATGTACTCTATTGCAACCTGTGCATAAGCTCCATTTACATGTCATCCTATTGTCCTACCTGTAATATTTGATCATGTAAGTCTGTCCCATAAGAACTCATAGTTTTTATGTGATTCACCTGTACCCTCCTGCTAAGAGCAACTTCAACCTTGTTCTCCTTACCCTTGATGTACCTAATATCAAAGTCAAAATCACTAATCATGGCCAAGAATCTAGTTTTTTTGGGATTCATATTTAATTATTCAAATAGATACCTCAATCTATTGTGATCGCTCATCAATACAAACTTCATGCCAAGAAGATAGTGACTCCACATATTCAATGCATGGATGATCACATCCAACTCAAGATCATGTGTTAGATAATTATGCTCGTGCTCATTTAGTTTCTGTGACTCATAGCACACTACCTAGCCTCCTTTCATCAAGACTTCGCCAAGTCTTCTCTTGCAGGAATCTATACACACCACAAACTCTTTGTCTGGATCTGCAACCTTTAAAAATGGAGAATTTGTCAACAATTGCTTCAATTTGTCAAAACTGGTTGTACATTCCTCAATCCATTCAAATTTCATACCTTACCTCTATAGTAATGTAATAGGATATGAAATGTGAGATAAGTTCTAGATGAACCTCTTGTTGTCGATTCTAGAGACAACCTCTAATCGCTATGAGACTAGTGCCTAAAACATCTAAATCTTAGGTGTCTCTAATAGTTCTCCAAAGAATGGAGACATCACATATAAATTCCCTTATATATATATATATATTTATATATTATTATTATTATTATATATATATATATTATTATTATTATATATATATAATATATATAATATATATAATATACTATATATATATATAATATATTTACTATATTATATATATATATTTATTTAATATGTATATCTATTATACAAAGTAATACTTGAATACTCAGAAATACTGAAGATAAATCGTGAAGGCCAAGCAGCTCAAGGATTTATAGATTAATTACTTCAGAAGAGATATGAAAGAAGATAACAAGAAATAAATACTCATCGTGTAGAGCTCAATACATCAAGAATTCTACACTTTTCTGAGTTAGGAAAGACATAATGGATTAGTAAAGGAATGAATGCGATGATTCATGAAGTGCCAAAAAGAGTTAGCTTCTGAAGACCCATATAGGAATTTGCATTAAAATCTTAATTTAAATGAATCTGTAAGAACACATGAAACATATTTGGTAGCTACATGACATGAAATCAGAGAAGAACATGAACATAATGGAATTTCAATAGATGGAAAACATACTACAAACCTAGAATGAAGGAATCACCACAATTTTCATTAATATTCTCAGAGATACCTCTTCAAAAAGATAAGGAACATTTTCAAAAATAACATAGAGTTTCTTTCATCGAATTTTGAACCTATTTTCCTCTTCCAAGAACGTATATATACTAGGGCCTCTAAAGAATAGGCCATTAAAGAGATATTCCTTCTTGATCTTTGTCATCATTACAAAAATCACCAATCAAAATTAGAGTATGTGCAAAGGCACAATCCTCTTGACCATAATAGAATGTCTTGTTAAAAGTGTAACAAACATAAGGTAAAAATAACTAAAAATTAAAAACAAAGGCCATAATTGGCGCAATAAACATGATATTCATGGATGATGAGAAGATGTGGATGACTGGTGCATAATTGTAGAACCCCATGGGCGATCCTTTTGAAGAATTGGAGGATTGACAAACTTTTTGCATCGGCGCTACATGGTTGGAGAAGGAGGTTGAATAGAGTTGAATTTCCGATAGTGGAGCCTAAGATTGATCACCCCTGCATAATCCAGTTTGTACAGAGAGATACCTTAACCATCTCGAGAAGGTGAAATTATTTATCCAAGAAGTTTTTCATGGTTTTTCCTTTAAGGACTGGTGTTTTCTTGGGAGTTTCACCTTTCCTGCTCTTAATATCAGTCTTTTTCTGGTTGTACACTTCCCATGTGAGAAATTCTCCATTTATTCCCCACCAGTTAGGTAACCCAACCTCAAGAAGTTTATTGAACTTGGAATCAAAGATTGTTACCTCTTTGTTATAGAGATATTCCAGTCAAAGACTGAATTTCTCTCTTTATTGGGGGTAAACACATCCAGGTGGAGACATTGGAACTCTTCAACATGGGAATAGAGGAATAAGTAAAATAGTAGTGAGTAGTAGTAGAAGTAAAAGCAGACTCTTAAATAGTTGAATTGGAAGCGAATGGAGGCTAAGAGGTATTCTGGGATGTTTAGCTGGCATCCAGGATGTTTCATCTTATGAAAACACCAGAGAGCCACCCTGCTTAATTGTAAGGTGGCGTGTCCACCTAGTAAACAAGTGATAGTGGTTAAGGCCAGCTGAACAATGGATTTAAAGAGAGTTGGTAGGAGTTGAATGACCGAAGGCAGGGTTTTGGTATCTAGAGTGAGAATTTTATCTAAGAAGGATTTCTACTCTTTCTCTGGGAGTGTCATGAAATACCCATCTAGGGTTTCATCAGTAAGGGTGCACATGGTGGGATATGTGCGGAAATTGAGAGCTCTTTGAACTAAAAGAGTTATCTCAATGATTACCACACTTGGTTTTTTCACTTTGATAAGAATTCACCAACCAAGTTACAAATTTAGGGAGTTAATGGACTCAAGGGGAAATTCGATAGTACAACCTAGAAGAAACAACCCTAAATAGGTCCTAGTTTCTCACATGGTCTGCAAATATCTCATAACAGAGGTCAGAAAGGGAAAAGGGACAGTTAGGGTCAGAAATATGGGCTTCGGTGTCCATTAAAATGTTGACACCAATGATTTTGACCTCATGAGTGTTGGGGGTTGCAGGCATCATGTGATTCATCCCTTTGAATAAAACAAAAGCAAGAAAACAATGAGGTTGGGGTGTTAGGTGTAGTGGTGATAACCTATTTTTACTTGCATTGTCAAAGTCGTGATTAGATGTCAACAATTTTGGATCTTGGTGGGACTCGAGCTCTTAGTTGCATAGTTTATAAATCACAATCTATCTCGAACCATATGTGCGAACCTTAGCTCATCGCCTAAAATTTATTCTCTGAATTCTTCTCATTTGGACACATTATAGTTAACCTTTGTAGATTAAGGTACTCGATACAAACCTCATTTTCCACCTTTTGCGAATAGGATCTAATCTCATATCTCTGAAGAGGCCTTAGTGCAAGATGGTGATAACACCTCCTATAATAACTTGCTAACCCCATAAATGACCTTAGCTCATCCACATTTCTAGGAGTTTCCCGCTCCCTGATAACTCTTATCTTCTCTTTTTCTACTGTTATGCCTTCCTTGGAAAAAACATGTCCCACGTAATTTACCTCTATACAAAAGACACTGCATTTTCTAAGCTTTGAATACAACTAATGCTCTCTTAGTAATCTCAACACTGATGCTAAGCCTTTGGCATTATCTTCCCAATTTTTAGAATATATTAAGATTTCATAAATGAATAAATAACAAACTTGTCTAGATAAGGACACAATACATTATTCATCAAGCACATAAAAGTAGCTAGAGCATTAGTCAAACCAAATCGAACTAAAACAAACTCATAATGCCCATAATTGGTCCTAAAATTAGTCTTGTAGATGTCCTCTTCTTTAATCAATATCTGATGATATCCTAATCTCATATCAATCTTTGAGAACACTACTACTCCCTTCAACTGATTAAACAAGTCATCAATCTTTGACAACAGATACATGTTCTTGATTGTTACCTTGTTCAATTGTGTGTAATCAATTAATAACCTAAGAGTACCATTCTTATTCTTCACAAAAAAAATTGGTGAACCCCAAGGTGATGCACTTGGTCTAATATATCATTTGTTAGGAATTTCAACTTCAGCTCTACTGACTTTGGAGTGCTCATCATGTATGGTTCCTCTAATGTTGGTGTTGCCCCTTGTACCAACTCAATGGAAAATTCTACTTCTCTGTGAGGCAGAAACTCTGAAATCTCCGTTGGAAACACATCTTGAAATTCTTGTAATATTAGGTACATGTTTAATACCTCCACATCCTCAACATCCTTACCTTTATCACTAAAAATGTGTATTGCAAATAACACCCACCCTTTTTTGCGACTGCACTTTGCCTACATAGTTGTCACCATTCTAACTGATGTTTCGTTCTTCTTACCTTGCAAGATACTCTGTTCTCCATTTTGATCCAAACACTCAATATATTTTTCATAACAATCCACCTTATTCCTATAAAGATACAACCAGTCCATACCCAAAATAATCCTATATGGCCCTAATGGTAATACATTCAAATGTGCCAATGTAGGCATACCTTTCAGCTCAAATGCACGATCTGTTACCCAATGATGAACTTTTTTATTTGTACATGTAGCCAATTGCACTAATCAATATTCTACATGAACTTCCTTATTTCAACCACACTTATCAACCAATTCAGGAAAAACATAACCATAATGATATCTAGTTTGAATAAAAGTATAAATAACTTGATCACAAAGTTGTCCATCACGATAATAGATTCTTGGTGATCTACCTACCTGTTATCCAATGCTACATAGATACAAGGAATTATCTGCCCAACATCCACAATTGTCTATGCCTCCTAGGCACTATAGATCTGAGGCATACCACCCTACTTCTGTGGATTATCCCTCTTAAGATCTTCCTTACCACATGTCCAACACTGAAACCGTCATATACCATCACCTTTATTTTGTTGCCCTCCATGTTGTGATCCATTAAACTTCTTGTAAGGAGCAACATTTTTTTTCTCACCTACACCTTGATGCCTTGCTCATCTCATCTACCATTTACCTTTAGCTTTGTTTTTCCCTTTCCAACCTTATTGAGGTTTAGTCTTGCGCTTTGATTGCTCATAAAAATGCTTCAATTTCCCAATGACTTCTTCAAGTGATCGAGACTCATCATATTCAGTTTGATCTCTAAATGCAAATGGAAATCCACTGACAAATATTTGAACTTTGGCCTTATCATCCCTAAGATATAGTACATACCTCAATAGATCTAGGAACATAGTTGTGTGCTCCTCATTTGCCATCGATCCCATCTTTAACTCATAAAATTCCTTGGCTTTTCTATTGTAGTACCTCTCTGAAGTACTTCTTCCTGAAAAGTATCTTAAATTCATGCTAGCTCAACTCTTCTATCCTAATGTCTCTAACTCACTTCCATCTTCCCACCAAATGTTTTCTCTATCATTTTGACTGAAGATAAATGTTATGGCATTCATATTCATGTAATTCAAATAATTTCGTCATACCAGGTAACCATGCCTCTGCATCCTCCAACTTATTCAAATCTCCATAACGGGTAGTTGTATTGGCTTTCTTGAACTCATATGGAAAATATCCCCTGTCACTCCTCTTATACAGATGATAACAATTGTGATCATAAGGTCTGCAAGAACCAGAACTAGAATAGAACAAGTGTCCATCACCTCTCTTATCCAGAGTATCCAAGATTTTTCCATCTCATATCATGTCATCCCTATCCAACATGTGCCCACCATGAGATCTACTACCATATGCCCCATTAGTCCTATCCTCCTGCCCATGCCTAATCCTAAACAGTCCATG
>APFE030706956.1:21514-39014 GCA_000404065.3 Pinus taeda | reverse complement strand
AGCCGTATTTTGGTTCACGAACTTACATTTTGGTACGCTCTCTGAATAGGGAGTATTAGTTATGTTTTTATGTTAGGATAGTTGCATTAACTTTAGTTAGAGTCTATTTTGTTTCCCAATCACGTCAGTTTAGTCGGAATTGGTCTCTTTTGTCCATATCATTAATAAAACCTTTTATTTGCAACTCACCACAAGTAATTGTGGTCACGAAGGTCTCATCGTTCCTGATCTATCATTTCATTCATCATTAATACATGTCATTTCAGTCATTAAGTCTAGTCTTGTCGTAATAATTAGTAATCAAAATTGATCATATTTTTGTAATATTTTCAATTAATTCTTGATTTTTTTTAGTGATTCATTTAAGCCTTCCAAGCAAGTTGAGTGATTTTGTCATGATTTTTGGGGATTTCGTGTCTATAGTGAATATATGGGGTAACGGTCTAGTTGTTTCAAACATCTATTGCACATTTCTATATAACCATCTCTATTATTTATTTTCTTGTCATTCCACCTACGAGATTCTTAATTCTTTCATCTTGGCTTTAGTGATTTTCTCCTCTGAATCTCCACCTTACTATCGCCCCTCTTGTTCACTTCATTTACATTGATTATTTTGGTAGTAAGGGTTGGTCGTCTAAAATTGTCATTTCCCTTTTTCTTATATATTCTCATATTCATACCCTTTATGATCTACCCAAGGAAGTATGACAAAGCTTCCCTAGTTGATAATGACCTATCAAACCATGATCTCTTCCGTACCCTCTGCACAGATGTCTTAATGGAACCCATTGTGAGACTTGACACCCACTCCTCTCTTAACATCAAACCTGACTTCCATCCACTAAAGCAATCATCATTATTAATCTTGCGTGAATTACATGTTTTTGGTACCACAAGAACGGTTATGCACTGCACTAATTTTTTGCTCAGTTGACTTCGTGGCGGATCATTATGGTTGGACCAGGAATATCCAATCCATGTCCATGATATTAGCAATCTCACTGGATTGTCCAGATATGGATCTTACGTTGCTACAACATTCCAGTGGGTTTCAAAAAGGGGCAAGAAATCAGGTATTGATAATCTTTATACCAAATATGGCACTCAGAGGAAGGGTTAAGGAGAAATCATTAAAATGATTAATAATCAACCAATAAATCTTGCCTCTTATATTATTGCCAAAAATATAATGCAACATTATACAAGGGGGGAATTCTCGCTCGATGCCATCTCCTTCATGGAGACCTACTTAAAAGGGGAACAACTTAATTGGTCTAGCTGCCTGCTTAATCTATTGTTTGAATCTTGTGAATATTATCATGCAAGGGAAACTTATTTTATTTATGGGTATCTATTCATTCCTCTCACCATGATGAAATGGTTCCTACCTGAAGGAAGAGATATATCACTTATTGGTAACAATGATTCGCTCACCTATTTCTATGCGACATTATACAAGGGGGGAATTCTCGCTCGATGCCATCTCCTTCATGAAGACCTACTTAAAAGGGGAACAACTTAATTGGTGTAGCTACCTACTTAATCTATTGTTTGAATCTTGTGAATATTCTCATGCAAGGGTAACTTATTTTATTTATGGGTATATATTCATTCCTCTCACCATGCTGAAATGGTTCCTACCTGAAGGAAGAGATATAGCTCTTGTTGGTAACAATGAATTGCTCACCTATTTCTATGCCCCCTTGGTGAAGTACTAAAAATCAAGTGAATAGAGGCTTTAATGAGAATTCCTTTGAGCAATGGTACAACAAAATGGTCTCCATCGTTGGTAATTTTTCTAGGGTTCATGTTTCATTTCTGGACTACTATGCTCATTCGATATGGTTTGGAATCAACCACGTGAATTCCTATGTTCGACCTTTAACTTTCAATCCTGCAACCTTCTCGATGTGCAAGTTGCAATTTTATCTCAATGAGAATGCCTTCCACAATCATGGCCCAGAATCATAGCCATGCAACAATATGGTAAAGGTTTGTACTCATTTGATGGTATGCACTTTAAAGATTCCATTGAGGATGCTCTAGCATCATCATAGAAACACTCTACTGATACCAATGAAGACCTCCAACCTTTACCGAAAAAGGTGCAGGAATGTATTTCTTTGATGACCATGACTTGGATGGAGGTAGATTATTTAGTCCATTAAGCCACTACTATTCATGCTCTTTCACCTATGTTTTTCATGCCACCAAACATATATTTCAATCTTCCTCTATTCACCAATCCCTCATGAATTTAACCATGCCAACCCCATAAAAATCCTAAACCCACCATAGCCAGTCTCATTGATCTTAGAGATGAGGGTGTTGTGGCTACTGCTCAACCCACCATGCCCGTCATTGAAGAACAACCCCATTCATCTCATACTACCCCCATTTCGTCTCCTAATACTTTTGAAGAGTCCATTTCTAACCGACTTGATTCTGATATGTTTTTATATGAGACCATTGAGATGGAAACTGAAACAACCTTTGTTTCTTTTGTTGTTCCACCTCCATATTCTACCCCTCCTACACCTCCACTACTGTTAGTTCTTTTGTCTATTCCCACATATTTTATTCCTCCATCACCACCTAGTTCAATCCTATTTGCTGAGTAGGTCTCTACCTTCATTAGTGACCCTAAAAGTTGTCGAAAAGTCCTTTCCCTTGTTGAACAACAACAATATATCGTTCCTCTTATGTCGGTGCATGTTATTTCAAAACTCTGCCAAGACATCCATAAGGAGCATAGCTAGGATAAGGAGTCCTCTTTGCAAGGCTAGTCAAAAAAATAAATTACTAGTGGGAAACCATTACAGGCTAGGTTTCCATCGTCGAATACCCTCTCGTTCGATGATCTTCACAGATGGTCTAGTCCAAAAAAAATTCAATTCATTTAGGCCTCTTCTACCCAACCTGAAGATCTCCTAGTTCATGTGGAATCACAATGCAGACACCTTCCTAATATATGTGAACAACATCAACAAAAGCTTGCCATGGTTAGAAGTAAACATGACTAGTTGTGAGAAGAAAAATCCTAGTTGGAGGAAAATTTGAGATCTGAGTTTAAAATTTTAGTCCATGTGGCCCGTGCTTACAAGGTTTGATGACGAAAAGCTCGATGAATTTTTTGCATGTTCTCATGTCAAAAAAAATATTGTGTCGAAGAAACATTCTTGAAGTTGGTTGTAAGGAATCAATAATTACAAGATATTGTTAGTAATATTTCCCAAGCACTCCGAGATCAGTCTACCCAATATCACAAGTAGATTGTTCAAGAGCTCATTGTAGCATCAGTAGTAAATGAAACCCATCAGAACTTCATGGTTGACTCCCAAAATATTTTTAGTCAAGTCTCTGACTAGAGTGGTGTTCTTACTAGGAATAATCAGTCGGTGTATCTGCTCCAGGAAAATGTTAGGAGACTTTTTTATCAAGCAGTGAACACTTCCAACTTGGGGCAACAGAACAAGTTGTTGGCACACACAAACACATTAGATTCTCAAATAAAGTAGATAGAAGAATCCTCACAGGTCACAAAGTGCATACTTTTAGACCTTCGTTCAATCATGTAGTGAAATTTTGTCATTGTGAAGGCTCTCACTATGAATGTCGATGGCCAATTTCAGGAGGCCATCCAATCCCAGCCCACGGAACCTAACATTGAGATTACTGAACTGTTTTTGGGGAGAGTCTTTGCTACGTTAGAAACATGGAATACTATTGTTTTCACATATACAAGTTTTCAAGATGATGTGTTGTGGTCAGTACTAGAGTTGGGTTCGTTGTTTTAAGGCGAAATAGTTGTAAGAAATGAAACACAAACAAATAATGGATTAGATGCACTAGTGACAAATTGACGTGTGGGAAAATTAATAGATTGTGGTCGAGGTCCTTCGTTTTTGGAGGAATTTGGAAAAAAAGATCGAAGAACTATTGCAAGGAATAATGGATAAAACCACTATAAGCAGATCAACAGAAAACTGAATGTAGAAGTAAATTAAATGTTGGGACTTGAGTAGCTAGAAAAATAGGAAAATGTGCCCATGAAAGAAAGAATGTTGGATCAATTTTGAAAGAATGAAGAGGAAACAGGAAAAAGGCACTAGGATTTTTTCAAAGTCAATCACACTAAGGGTGAAATCAAGGAACCTACGCGAGGACCAAATCAAGCGAGTGATCCTATAAAATAATATACAGAGATAAAAATCAGACATCAATAGATAGATATTTCGATTTGAATGCTTCTCATAATTTCCATGAATTGAATATAGAATTTTGCAGTATGTGTATAACTTTGAATTATTTGTATGAATTGTAATGCCTGGTATAATGAGAATTGGTTTAAGAGGATTGTGCAAGTATGTATGGATTATTGATGTAACTGTTGGGCTATTTTAATAGTAAAAGGAGTTATGAGGAAATATTGTGTTACATGGCTCAATGTCTACATGACCCTTTTAAAATTTTTGGTTTTGGTATGAATATATATGAGTCTTTGTTTTTCCTTTCATAGATGGTTGTTCTAATAGTGATA
This sequence comes from Pinus taeda, assembly GCA_000404065.3. Lineage (NCBI taxonomy): Eukaryota > Viridiplantae > Streptophyta > Pinopsida > Pinales > Pinaceae > Pinus > Pinus taeda. The sequence goes on along the minus strand of APFE030706956.1, from coordinate 34,471 downwards.
TGGTTGCGTAGATCCATAAGGTGATTAGCTGCACAACTAATATAATATCATTATCAATCGTCCACTACTAATTGGGTTCCCTTATTTCTTTATTGGTTCTGGATCGCCTTAGGTGAGACGCTCATTTTGCAGAAATGGAGCAAAAATGTCATTGAAAAGCTAGACTATGAGGGATTCCTTTGTTGGAAAACTTAGGATGAACCTTGGGTCCTCATTGCTCCAAATTTTCCTCCAACAGAAGGACTATTTGAGGAATGCTTTGTTGGCTATCATTTGAAGGAAATAAAGAAATTTTGGTAGAAAAAATCAATATCTCAATGGCAAGATATTTGAAGATGGGACTCAATCTCTTGAAAATTGCAAGATTTTTTCTTGGAGGGATCATATATAATATATCTAGGAGATTCAAGAGTGGATGATTCTTGGTTTAAGTTACAGGTATAGTTGATAATGGAAATGCATGGATTATTGATAGTGGAGCCTAAAGACACATGATAGGAGAAAGTGGAAAACTACATACATTATCAAGAGGATCATCATCTCATTCAATGGAACATGGAGAAAACAACAGTTATGTATTCAAAGGCCTTGGATCTACATATTTAAAGCTAGATGATGGAGGAAAAATAGATTTTAACAATATCCTCTATGTCCCAGGTTTGAAAAATAATTTACTTTCCATTTCTTGTTTAGAAGATAAAGGAGATAGATTTTATTTTGTAGATGATAAAGTTTCGGTTTGGGGAAAGGATTTTGGTTTGTATAAGGCAAGGGTTATTGGGATTTGTGAAGGAAAATTACATAGAACCATAACACCATAACTTCAAGCCCTTATTCATATGGAAATTAGTCCCATTAAACTTTGGCATAGAATATATGGACACATTCACTACATGATAATTACCTCTCTAAGTCAAATGGTGAAGGGAATCCCCAACATCAAAGAGGACTATGAAGGAGTTTTCTAGGAATGTTCTTTCAGAAAGAATACAAGAATAGTGATATAAGGTCGAAGAAATTATATACGTCATTCATTCCAATGTATGTGGACCCATGTTTATTAAATATCTTGGAGGCCACCTATACTATATGACCTTAATTGATGATTACTCTAGAAAGTCATGGCTTCATCTTCTCAAGACAAAGGATTAAGAATTTGAAAACTTCAAGGAATTTAGATTTGAAGTAGCAACCCTAACAGAAAAAAATATAAAGACCCTTAAATCCAAAGTAAGGGTTAAATATACTTCAATGGAACTTATATCTTATTGCAAAGAAGCATGAATTAAGAGGGAGCTCATAATTCCATACAATCCTGAAAAAAATGGAGTAGCAGAAAAGAAGAATAGAACCATTGAAGAATGCATAAGAATTATAAAATTGATCAATACCTACCAAAATTTCTACAAGAAGTAACCATGACAACAGTATGTTAGTGTCAGTATTTGCAGCCTTCCTCCAGTGATCAAACATGCTCTTACAAAGTGATTTTAAGGTGTCAAGGTCAAATTTTGTCATTTCAGTGACTCTTCAAGCAAAATTTGGTCATTAGACATTAGGTCTAGGGTTTGATTTTACCCTTGTCAAAGTTGTCCAAATGACGTTCCATGTCACCATTCAACTAAGTGTACCATCATTCTAAGGGTTTTCATCATCATGTCAAGTTCCACTGGGTCATTTTACACCTTGTTCATGCTTCGGTTGCGCCTAGGCAAGGTTCATTTCCCTATCCTAGGCTTTTGAAGCTAATTTCTCTTGGATGGTCAAATCATCGGAAAAAATTGTATCCTGAAATTCATACACCTTCCCCTATCCATAATGTACCTTATTAAACACTTCCCATCACTAAAATCCACCAAATTCCTCATTTTCGCACAAACCCTAGTTTCTTGCTACAACTTGGCAATTTTCTAGGCTAGGCCTATGTTTTTCCTTTTTGGACCCCTTCACCTCACTAAATTTATGAGATTATACTTTCCCCTAGTTTCTAACATCCCTCCCCACTTCCCAAAATTTTCTCAAGAATTTAGAAGCCACCTATCCCCTTCATTTCGCTTCATTTCGACAAATCCCTTGTCCCACACATCAGGATAGGTTTCACTCAAATGATGTTTCTGAGCAATCAAAGATGAATTTGGGAAAACTGAGAGAGGTTTCTTTCCCCAATAGGCCAAAGAAGATAAACCTCCTTCACGTTTTACACAGGTTTCATGGTTTTATAGAAATGTCAAAAATACAATTGCCTCGGGAAAATTGATGCATCTCTAAAGTGACCCCAGGAAAATCCAGTTTTATCCTAGCGTAGTTATCCAAATGACTTTATAGATGCATAAAATGATAACTAGACACAACTATCTTTCCAATGAGCTATCATGAGCTCAATTTTGAGTTGCGGAACACCTTCAAACGTTGACTGCAACAACACTCTGCCTTGAGGCAGCCTCATCTGGCACATTTTGATCAGTCTTGGGAGATTTGATTTTTGATAGGCAAAATTAACTCCAAATTGACAAATTCTAGTTGGGTTGGAAATCAGACTCAAATACCTTTCCAACGAGCTATCCTGCACCCAATTTGGACACTAGGAAGGCCTCCAAAAGGGTCCTGCAAAAGGCGCAACGCATATAGCTTTGGGCGTGGCGCTTAGGATTGGGAGCTCCAAATCAAGAATGGTTTGGATTTTTGGATTCAGCATGAAAAATCATGGCTTTTGGTGCTTGGCCAAGAAATTTGGAGCATTTTTGGGGCTTTTTTGGTCATTTGACAAGTTTTTGTGCACAAAACATGTTTTTCTCCCTTTGCATCGCGCCACTGGAGCAACGCTTAGGATTGGGAGCTCCAAATCACAAATGGCTTGTATTTTTGGATTTAGCATGCAAAATCACGACTACTAGTGCTTGGACAAGAAATTTGGGCATGATTTGAGTCTCCAGGAGGCCAAAAACACTCAAACAATGACCTCTCTGCCCCTATTTTGACACATAGGAAGTAGTTTTGGGAGAATGAAGATTTGGAGGGGCAAATGAGCACCAAATTTAGAAATTCCACTTGGGTTGGAAAGTAGACAGGCCAGGATTTCCAAAACGCACACTTGGGCACATTTTAGACTCCAGCATGTGCCTCAAAACAGCCTCCAAAGTGTCGCGGAGCATATAGGGAAAAGGGCCAAATTCACCTCTGTTTCGCGAAATTTCGATTCACGAATTTCTCCAAGTGGGCCCGCTCATCTACATTTCACTTTTTCCAGAAACTAAGGCAAATTTAAAAGTGTTTGGCTTCTATCCAAGTGGCAAATGAAGACAAAAGGTCGCCCAAGCCATTTGTCATTTTTGTAACGTTGCACCTGTATCTAATGGTTGGCTTTCCATCTCCATTTTGTAATGATTTGAGAAACTCCCAAACTCTTGGTCGTTTTATCTCCTCATGGCATGTTCTATTTATTGTATGAAAACTATTTGCAAAGGGTTGGTTCGCTTGTAATTTCTGGGAGACTATGGGAAAGAAACTTTGTTTCTTCATTGTACATTTTGACAGAGGATTAATGAAAGGCAACGGCTCTGTTTCATGAGATTCATGTGGTTGTGAGTGTAGCAAATGTGTCTCTTATGTTTCATATGTATTTTGTTATGTTTCACAGTTCATTTCATATTCATTTCCAGTGAAATTTTCTAAGTTAGATAAGGTAGAATTCATTTTTGTTGCTCTGCCTATGGGAAAATTTCATGTTCAGTGTTCTTCTTCTGTTGAAAAGGATTCATGTACTTATGCCCTTTTCACCCTCCTAAGCAATCTCTCCATTCCACGTTATTTCAAACTAAATTGATAGACTTTCTGCCTGTCTTGCCTCACGAAGTAATCTGTGCCTTTGTATTAAATTCTTTGTTCATTGCTGTTCGTTGATCCCATACCATCCCAGAAACTCAGTCATTCATAAAAAATTGCTTCTTGTATCCATATTTACTTACTACCCTAAAATCAATAATTCACTGTAATTCATCTCAGACCATATCATTTATTTATTCACTGAGCATGACTCGGAGAGAGCCGTCTCCTGTTCTGGTAGGGCTAGCTACCAGACAGAGCATGGTTTGCGGTTACCCTAAGTTTTTCCTTCCTTCAGCCTAAGGCAGATTTAGGTGCTAACATAGTGGTGACTCCATTGGGGAGAAAATGGTTTGCTTGAAGATTGTTTTGCCCCAGTACATCTATCAAGCTCAGATCTGATGGTTAATGGTGAACAACGATCAGACATAAGAAGATGGCTAAAATCATTCACCTGGTGACTCCATTCACTAAAGAATCCAGCAATCGGTGCTTCATGGTGACTCCACTGCAGAGGGATCAATAACTTTGAGATTTCTTAAAATGGAGCGGATTGCAAGAAGATACGCTCAGATAAGATCACATTCCAGGCTTTCCAAATAAAATTCCGAAGGTAGATTGGTCAAGGAATCTGCGTACATTTAAAGATGATGGTAAGAAGGACGCTGCTTTACATCTAGTTAGATTTCACATGCATATTCGCAAGTTGAAAGTTGATTTTCCCGAAGATTGCCTGATGAAGATATTCCTGGCCACTCTGGAAGGTGAGGCCCAATCTCGGTATGAAAATTTGCCCGCTACTTGTATTTACTGATTAAAGGATTTTCATGCCCTATTCATTAAAAGATATAAAGACTCTTATGCATCATTGAATCTATTTCATGACTGTTACAAACATGCTTCTACTTTTATTGAAGGCCTTGAAAAATACTATGAGGATGATAATTTTATGGATGATGAGATCATGGCAGCCCTATATGAAAATCCCTTTCATCGGCATAAAGACGATCATGAAAATTTGAAGCATGATCAATATTGTAGTACGGTGGAAGATGAAAGAATTTTTCATCTTGACAGTCAACAGGAATTACGTGAAATGGATCAGCAGTATGAGGAATATTTATATACAACTTCACTTGAAATTAATGAAGACAATGATTGTTTGAGCAAAAGGAAACAAAAGGTCCTATCTCCTTTGTCTGAAGATGAGATAGATCAACTCTTGCATGGTTATGTTCCAGCTCAAGCTAAAGTGGATTTGCAGCACACACATGGTCAAGAAAGTGTTGGTGAAACTTCTTCATCTTTTGAAATGGATGACAGCTCGGTGAACAACTTTATAGATCAGCAGGTTGAAGAATTCCATATGGCTGAAAGTTATGAGAGAAAAAGTGTCATTTCAGATCTATCCATAGAAGAATACAACATGCAGGGAAGTCTAGTTCTACTTTCAGAATGTGATAACGTTAAGTCAACCCTTTCAGATGTAGATTCAGATTGTGATGACCAAGAAAACCTTGTACTAAGTCCCATGAAAGAGAACTCTGCCGCTGAAAGCATCTGGGATGAAGAGAACAGATTTTTGAATTCAAATGTTCTCATGTCATCAGAACAAAGCCTTCGTGAAGAGGTAATCCAGTCAGTTCGTAAACAACAAGATGAGATCTGCAGTCAAGTAAGTGAAAAGCTTTCTCTAGATGAATATGGTAGATGATATAAATGATTGTGTTGGGTTTCAAGAATCTTTTGAGGTTTCTTTTCTCATGATTGATGAATGCAAAGACAATCTGGCTGTCATATCATATGAACATGACCTACAATATATTCAAACTTCAGCAGACCAGACCATTCAAGATCCCCTTTCAGACTCTTCCTCATATGTCTCATGTTTTGAAATGTTCTTTGAAGAGGAAATCGGCTCATATATTTGTTCAGAATTTTTTGAAGACCAGGAACATACTCTTATCTATGAAGAAAGACCAGAATCAAGAGAAAAAGATACCTTGTTTTTCCAACAAGCAGTCAATATTCATGTTTTTCATGATCTTATGGAAAATCTGTTGCAGTCAGCAGTAAAGGTGATTATTGTAGTATTCAGTGATGAAGTAGATCATGGTCAACTATGTTTTTGGATGCCCCGTTACCAATATCTATTGTTGACCAGAATATCTGATCAGGAGAATTATCAAGGAGGCATATACTTGATTGGTTACATTGGAAGACACATTACAAATGATTGTACATATTGCATTAGTACACAGGTGGCTGTCATCATGATTTGAAACCCTCAAATCTTGATGGACTGCTGCCATTGAAACAAGTTTTGTAAGTTCTTGTTTTAGTTAAGTCAGTCATGAGTCATTTCCTTTTGCATTGAGTCAGTTTTTTCAGTCATGTTGGTTCCATAATTAAGTCGCTTTGAGTCAGGTTTTAGTCAATAAATGAGTCGAAGTCTTGTGTGGTTTGTCAAAATAATGACTCCATAGCCCAATGGACGAAGGCACTGTCTTCTCACCCAAAGATCTGCAGTTCTTGGCACCTCCAAGGAGCTGGAGCTACCATCCCCCATCGGAGCCAATGTTAGTGTCAGTCTTTGCAACCTTCCTCCAATGATCAAACATGCTCTTACAAAGTGAATTTAAGGTGTGAAGGTCAAATTTTGTCATTTCAGTGAGTCTTCAAGCAAAATTTGGTCACTAGGCATTAGGTCTAGGGTTTGATTGTACCCTTGTCAAAGTTTTCCAAATGACATTCCATGTCACCATTCAACTGAGTGTACCATCATTCAAAGGGTTTTCATCATCATTTCAAGTTCCACTGGGACATTTTATACCTTGTTCATGCTTCAGTTGTGCCTAGGCAAGGTTCATTTCCCTCTCCTAGGGTTTTGAAGCTAATTTCTCTTGGATGGTCAAATCATTGGAACAACTTGTATCCTGATATTCATACATCTTCCAATATCCATAATGTACCTTATTAAACACTTCCCATCACTAAAACCCCCTAAATTCCTCATTTTCGCACAAACCCTAGTTTCTTGCTACAACTTGGCAATTTTCTAGGCTAGGTCTGTGTTTTGCCTTTTTGGACCCCTTCCCCTTACTCAATTTCTTAGATTCCACTTTCCCCTACTTTCTAACATACCTCCCCACTTCCCAAATTTTTCTCAAGAATTTAGAAGCCCCCTATCCCCTTCATTTCGCTACATTTCGATAAATCCCTTGTCCCACACATCAGGATAGGTTTCACTCAAGTAATGTTTTTGAGCAATAGAAGATGAATGTGGTAAAACTGAGAGAGGTTTTTGTCCAAAATAGGCCAAGGAAGAAAAACCTCCTTCACTGTTTACACAGGTGTCATGGTTTTATATAAATCTCAAAAATACAATTGCCTCGGGAGAATTAATGCACCTCTAAAGTTACCTTGGGAAAATCCAGTTTTCTCCTAGCTTGGTTAGCCAAATGACTTTCTTGATGAGTAAAATGATAACTAGACGAAAATATATTTCCAGTGAGATATCATGAGCTCACTTGAGAGTTGAGGAACACCTTTAAAAGTTGACTGCAACAACACTCTGCCTTGAGGTAGCCTCATCTGGCACATTTTGACCAGTCTTGGGAGATTTGATTTTTTATAGGGAAAATAAACTCCAAATTGAAACAATCCTATTGATTTGGAAATTAGACTCAAATACCTCTCCAAAAAGCTATCCTTCATCCAATTTGGACATCGGGAAGGCCTCCAAAAGGGTCCTGCAAAAAGGCACAACACATATAGCTTTGGACGCGACACTTACGATTGGGAGCTCCAAATCAAGAATGGTTTGTATTTTTGGATTCAGCCTGAAGAATCATGGCTTTGGGTGCTTTCACAAGAAATTTGGAGTATTTTTGGGGCATTTTTGGTCATCTGACAAGTTTTTGTGCACAAAACAAGGTTTTTCTCCCTGTGCGCCGCGCCACTGGCGCGACGCTTAGGATTGGGAGCTCCAAATCACAAATGACTTGCATTTTTCGATTCAACATGCAAAATCATGACTACTGGTGCTTGGACAAGAAATTTGGGAATGATTTGAGTCTCCAGGAGGCCAAGAACACTCAAAAAATGACCTCTCTGCCCCTATTTTGACACACAGGAAGCAATCTTGGGAGAATGAATATTTGGAGGGGAAAATTAGCACCAAATTGAGACATTCCACTTGGGTTGGAAAGTAGACAGGCTAGGATTTCCAACAAGAACACTTGTGCACATTTTGTACTACTTTAGGTACCTCAAAACAGCCTCCAAAGCGGCGTGACGCATATAGAATTGGGCGCGACGCATATAGGGAAAAGGGCCAAATTCACCTCCGTTTTGCAAAATTTCGATTCGCGACTTTCTCCAAGTGGGCCCGCTCATCTACATTTCATTTTTTCTGACAACTAAGGCAAATCTAAAATATTTTGGCTATATCCAAGAGGCAAAGGAAGGCAAACGGTCACCCAAGCCATTTTTCATTTTTGTAATGCTACACCTGTAGCTAAAGGTTGGCTTTCCATCTCCATTTTGTAATGATTTGAGAAACTCCCCAACTCTTAGTCATTCTATCTCCTCATGGCATGTTATATTTATTGTATGCAAACCATTTGCAAAGGGTTGGTTGGCTTGTAATTTCTGGGATACTGTGGGAAAGAAACTATGTTTCTTCATTGTACATTTTGACAGAGGGTTAATGAAAGGCAACAGCTCTATTTCATGAGATTCATGTGGTTGTGAGTGTAGCAAATGTGTCTCTTATGTTTCACATGTGTTTAGTTTTGTTTCATAGTTCATTTCATATTCATTTACAGTGAAATTTTCTAAGTTAGATAAGGTATAATTCATTTTTATTGCTCTGCCTGTGGGAAAATTTCTTGTTCAATGTTCTTCTTCTGTTGAAAAGGATTCATGTACTTATGCCCTTTTCACCCTCCTAAGCAATCTCTCCATTCTGGGTTATTTCAAACTAAATTTCTAGACTTTCCGTCTGTCTTGCCTCATGAAGTAATCTGTGCCTTTGTATTAAATTCTCTGTTCATTGTTGTTCATTGGTCCCATACCATCCCAGAAACTCAATCATTCATAAAAAATTGCTTCTTGTATCCATATTTACTTACTACCCTAAGATCAATAATTGATTGTAAGTCATCTCAGACCATATCATTTATTTATTCACTGAGCATGACTCAGAGAGAGCCCTCTCCTGTTCTGGTAGGGCTAGCTACCAGACTGAGTGTGGTTTGTGGTTACCCTGAATTTTGCCTTCCTTCAACCTAAGGCAGATTTAGGTGCTAACACAATATACATAAAAAATAGAGGTCCTCATATAATTATCAATAATATGACATTGAAAGAAGCATTCTAAGGAAGAAAGACATGCATAGATCATCTATGAATCTTTGGATGTCCTACATACATTCATATTCCAAAAGACAAGTGAAAAAAGTTAGACTCTACAAGTATAAAAGGTATCTTAATTAGTTATATCCTTTCATTAAAGGCTTATAGAATCTACATCAAATAAGAAAGCCGAATTGAAGTTAGCATGTATGTCATATTTGATAAAAATCATGCCTACAAAAGTTCCAAGGATGTACCTATTGAATCTAATGAAGAAAATGCATCACTATTTGAAGAAAAAGAGCAACATGAGAAGTCACCTATAAATCAAGAAGAATAAGGACCAAGTGAACCTATTCAACCTATTACCTTTCCTAAACCAAATAAGAGACCAACCTAGTTGAGAGCTACACTTGAAGAACCAGAAGGACACAAAGAAGAAAAGGACACATTTAGAGAAAGAAAGGAGTCTAAAAGATACTCATAATATGAAACATACATGAAAATTTTTATTGAATAAAAAACTTGAAGAGTTTTCTCTTGAAGAAGAATGGAAGAAAAAAATGCAAGAAGGATATCAATCTATCATGAAGAATTTGGTTTGGGAAATCCTTCCTAGACCTAGTGATAAATCTTTTGTCACTTCCAAATGGATTTACAAGATCAAACATGTCACTAATGGAATCATAGACAAATACAAAGAAAGAGTTTTTGCAAGAGCTTTTTCTCAAAAGGAAGGAATATAATATGAAGAAACGTTTTCTCCTACTGCGAGGCGTTAGGGTTTTATATGTCATTTTAATTCCCTAAAATTAGAATTTTCAACAAGAGTTCATAATCTTAGAGTTACAAGGAATTATAGTTTAGATCTAAATTTATTATCCTATGCTCACTTAGTACAAATTTAAGTACTAAATGACAAAAGTTTCTTCCCAATTTAAAATCATTACACTAAATTTTCCTGAAGTGAGGAAACAAATTATAATCTTCAAAGTCACACATAATTTAAATTTCTAATCTATATTTTATAACCACGTGACTAATTAAAGATTATTCTTGGAAATAAACTTAACAATAATCATAAACTAAACTCATGATTTGATTTAAACAATATGTTTTACTAAAAAATCTCCAAACATAACTAATTCCCAAGGTCAAGCTAGAAATTGAAAAGTAAACTCAACAATGCTTATCAAACTCAAAATCACTCACACAACTTTCTAGTTCAATAAATCAATTTAAATAGGAAAAATAAAGCAAATGACACACATCTTTCTAATTAGATAAATCATATTCAAAATTAACTAAGGAATGAACCAAGGGGCGCATTGTTTCCTAATTCAATATTTGAAATTGCTTGACAAATAAGGAAATGGTATACTATTCCTACTTAACCTCGCAAAAATTCAAGTATATTGAACATCATCTATAGGGACTCCTTACTAAGATTATAGATCCACGGCTAATCGAGTCATTTCATTCAAATCAAAGGATTCATTCCAAATACTGTAAGAATACATTCATAAAAAAACTAATCTAAACTAAATCCTACTCTTTCAAACCTATTGCTTTTTGAGATCAATAGAGAAACTTACCAATTATAATAAACCCTATATAAATTATTTGAAAACCCAAAATAATTAAAACAAGAATATAGCCAATTATCTATTAAACATAGAACTATGATCTATGGAAGATTGCAAATATCATTCAATTACAGTCCTAGGTATAGAAATTATGGAAATTACAAAAGCAAAATAGAGATTTTAAGTACAGTTTCACTAAATCTAACAAGCACACTTCCTATCTAATTGAAATTGATACAAAACTTGGTTAATTTCTATGGTGGGCCCTTGTGATGACCTAAGACAAGCTAATTTACCTCAATAACTCATAGATTATAAGCACGTGAATCCATGAATATAAAATACGAGATTGATTATATATTAAAGACTTCAATTAAACATAATTCCAAATGTTCAAAATAAAAACAAAATTAGATGGTGTTTTATAGCCATGATTTCCTTTCTACAGTTTCACTCCATATGTAACTTCTCACACTAATGATGGGCCTTCTTAAAGAGTTTAATACCTAAACATAGTTACGACGAAATCGCTTAGAAAAGTAAATGTGTGTGTGATCTAGGCTTAATTGAGCTAAGCCAATTCCAAAGATCACTCATCCATATTGTATCTGCACTATCCAATTGTAGCACTATCTTAAGGTTTAAAGAAGTTATCACCACAACCACAAACAAAATAAATCACCATCAAGATGCCCATCAGTTGACTGGTATCAAATTTGGAGTAGAGTACTGAATAGAGTATGGAACTAAGTAATGAATGGATTTTTGATATGTTCTTGAGATGGATGTTGGGTCACCCATGACTTGTCAACGTATGCAATTTTCTTTCCTTATATTTAATAACCCTATAAATAAATAATTCAATAGTGAGTCAAGAAATATAGACTCATTAGCATCTACTTAGATTAACCAAAGCTATGTAAAAACAATATGTATTGTAATTCTTACCTCCAATTATAAAATAATAGTTTAGGCAATATAGAGTGGTTTCTAGGTGTCAAAAAGGGTAAAATAGGGTAGGCTATAGTGGAAATAGTAGAATAAGGTGTCAAAAAAATAAAAAAAGTAGGGCCCAACATCCCTCTAAGCTAGAGGGAATGCATACCTATTGGCATTATGACACAAGTTTGGCACTACGACACAGGTTTGGCACTATGACACAGGTGTTGTCCTTGATGGCAACTCACTTAGATGACAGATCACACTTCAGGCTCTCAGAATGAAGGAAAAAGAGATATACACAGTTTCCTCTTAACCAAGCCACATATACATGCGGGATCACCGATCAAAAGGTGCGTATGCGTATGCATGCACTTTCATGCAAGGAAAAGCGCGTACATGTGGGAAAACTTGTTTATTAGTCCATGGTATTTAGTCCCTGGTATTTCGACCTATGGCTTTGGACCATGGTATCGCGTCCAAAGTGTTGAAGCCAGGTATTGGGTCCCAAGTATTGGTTCTAAGTGGTTTTAGACCATGGTATTGAGTAAGGCCTAAGACTATAAAATGGGAAGGAGCTCATTAGGAAAGGGCACTCACTCAAGGATTCAATATCTTATGAAGAGCAAGATCTAGAATACTGGTCATTGGGTTATGATGCATAGCTGGATCTGAATCAAGGAGGAACCTAAGCATTATAAGAAGGATAAGTTCTATTGATGGGTCAAGATCTCAAGGCTTGAAGAGAAGTATCTTTGTGTGATTTTAATCTATTATATTTGGCGCATGACTTGATCTGTAAATATGATAATTTGGATATAACTAATGTCTGAATAATTGAAAAGGGTAAATTATCTTTTATAGATCTGTACGCAGGTTCGGCGCAACAAAGGCACATATACACGCTAGTTCGGTAATTCAAAACAACGTATATGCTGGTTTGCCTTAATACAAAAGCATATGCACACAGGTTCTTCATCTTGAAGTAGCGTATGTCTCATAAAATATGTTTTAGCTACTTCTATTTATTGTTGCAGTATTCTGGGTTCAGGATTGGTGTCTGGTTACTGTTACTGTATTCTGGTTACAACATTCATAGAAGTGATTGATTGATTTAGTTTTGGTTGGTGCAAAGGGGATTGGTTGATGTAGATATATTTCATGTTTGATTGATGTTACTTATGGATCCAATCTGAAAATTTATGAAACATGATCCCTGAAAGAAAGGAGAAGGTTGTAGTCTTCTATAGGT
>APFE030706956.1:0-10059 GCA_000404065.3 Pinus taeda | reverse complement strand
TATATATATATGGCTATGGTGATGTGACACGTATTCCAAGTTGAATGTTGGGCAGGACATTCTAGTGGGTGTTCATTTGGTTGTTTATGGCTAAGAAAATGGGAGAAGGAAATGGACAAGGCATTAAAGAATAAAAAAGGTATTTTGGCACATTTATTTATGAAAATAAAGGAAATTAGGAGAAAAATAAGGTGAAAGGTCACAAGCTAAATGTGAGAATGAAATTGAAGGAAAATAATGGAAAATGAAGAAATTAGAAGCCTCATTAATCAAAAGGCTTATGAGGATCAGTTGGCAGGCTTGGTTAGTGAAAGATTGGTTAGTGTAACATTTTGTCAGTTCAGTTTTGGAGCTCTCTCTCATACTCTTGGATACTTAGAGTTTTCTTGGAGAACTCTTGGAGGGTGTGGCATGCTTTTTTTCTTGAAGCAAGAAGGCAAAGAAAGAGCATGAAATCACAAGAAGGCATTGACATCAACAACTACATCAAATTTTCTTGTAGGTACCAAGTTGCATGTATGATTTCTTCACTAGTTTTTACATGCATGTTATATGCATGTGGATTCTTGGTCATGATCTGTCAATGGCATGGAGGATTCCCTAGATTGATAGTGGATTTCCTAGCCTTGGAATTTCCTACATAGCCATGCTAATTGTGGGTTGATTTCATTGTTTTGTTTTGGTTGGTTCTTATGTTTTCTTAGCTTGGGTTGAGTTATTAGTTCTTGAAGCCTTGGTTGGACAAAGGATATGGAGCCCTATAATAGCTTGGGTTGACTTACTAGTCCTGGAGCCTTGGTTGGACAAACACTCTATAGTGGTTGGTGGGTTGAGTTGCTAGTCCTAGATCCTTGGTTGGACAAATGCACTATAGCCTACTGGCAGTTGTGGGTTGAGTTACTAGTCCTGGCGCCTTGGTTGGAACAAACGCTCTAGAGCCCTGGATGGCTAGGATGGAGACCGATCTAGTGATGGTCATGGGGATGTATAATTGTGAGCTGGAATCATTATTTGAAAGGTTGAGGAGGATGGCCTCTGGAAGCCCTGGATGAGTTTCAATTGATGTGTTCTATGACATCCCACATTCATGCTTGGAATATGGCACGAGGATGAATATCCAAAGAGAGATTTGGCTCTACCATTCTATGGTCATGTTGAACATGGTAGTCCCCTCTTTGATTGGTTCATTGAATTCATTAATGAGAAATCCATTCCCTTGATTTTCATCTATTAAGGTACTGATATATTTATGGATTTGATGGTTGATATGTTTATTATATCTATGTTCGTATTATGTTAGTTATATGCACATTTTATGACAACAACTATGTATGGCTCTCAGCATGTTTTACTTGTATGTGAATGGATAATGTGCCTATGACCTAATATATGATAATGCAATAAATGTCATCAGGGAACAATGGTTCATAGCGATTCTCAGATAAGTATGATTTCCCTATACTTAATTATGTTGTTTACACTTGTGCATTACATGTCAATGATATGTTTGATGAAATGCCTGTCATGGCTTGTAGAGATCCAGTCAAGGTCTTAAACAAGTTTCTTTCGTACTTTCATTTCCATGTTACTCTACTGATTTGAAGAGATGGATCAGATATGGGCAATGTCCAGGCTCTGAGCCTAAAAAATTGGCTTAAATCCTAGGGTCGCTCGCACAACACTGACACTTTTGGTCCACATTCGCTGGCAAGCAGGCTTGTGAGAGTGACTTTAGGTTGTTGGTTGATCCCTTTCCCATAGCATGAGACAAAATATGGCCCAAGAGACCTAAAATAGTAAATAGTAGTGGGACCCGAGGACATGCTATCTAAGTGGTCGACTTTTTTTCTGAGGGTTCTATTAATGATGTTAGATGTCCGTATGGTGTGTTTTCTTCGGTTCCACTTCCTTAATGTGACTTAGGAGGTCGAATCATATCATAGTGGCCTCTTATCGCATATTTACCTTGGCTGGCTAGTTGCTTGGGTGATGTGGGAGGAGGGTTTTACAGAGTGGTAACAGAGCACGATTGCACTCCCCTTGGCACGTGTGTTGATCATGCTTTCATGTTGGTTTCATATGTGTTCCTTATGCATGTATTACATGTGATTTTTGCATTTGCATGGTGTTTATCATGGTTGTAGTGATGTCGCTTTGTGAAGGTTGAAGGTGTTGTCATGGAGTATGTCTTCATGTGTGTATGGTTGATTATGCATTGTTATGCACATTAGTGATCTCATATTATCAAGTGCACATGAGGTGGTTGTTGTTGTCATGCATGAGGTCGTGGTTTGCATAGTTGGTATGGTCATGCATTGATGACTGGACTCTAGCTATAATTGTGTGTATATGGTTTTGTACTCATGTGTTATATGTATAAATGTAGTTGTTATGAATGTAAGGTTTGGGTTATAGT
Source organism: Pinus taeda (assembly GCA_000404065.3). Lineage (NCBI taxonomy): Eukaryota > Viridiplantae > Streptophyta > Pinopsida > Pinales > Pinaceae > Pinus > Pinus taeda. The sequence continues at coordinate 7,643 of APFE030706956.1, read as the reverse complement.
TATGCATGAATAGTAGGTCAAATATGCCATATGAAGTCATTGTATGAAATTTATATCATCATGATGTTATTGGTTATTATGATGCTAATGTGTTGGCTGAGATAGAACAAGAGATGCAAACTATCAATGTGAGGTTGTAGCATCAAACTTTGGGGTAAAAGCAGACTGTCATACAAGTATTGTATGACTGGAATGCAGGTATGTAAGTTCAGGATTTTTATATGCATTAGGTTTATATACATTAATTTTATGTACATGTTTTTGATGTTATGGTTACACACATGATAGATGATAATTGATTAGTATAGTCATATGCACATGTGTCAGATAATCATGAATGATAATATATTGTGGTTGTTATCCATGAATGATAAATTCTTATGAGTTTATGATGTGAACATGTTAGTTAGTTAGTGTTATGCATATGGTGATATTATTTATGTTTGAGTTGACATGTTGTAAAGTTATATCTTGCTAACTAGATTGATTTTGCAAACACGATAGCCTCCCTTGAGATACAGTAAGGTATGATTTTTCTTATGTCATATATTTCGTGTTTGGTTGTTTGATTATGAGGTCTATTTGGTGTTTGAGCATTTGGTTCCTAGTTCATTTATTTAACATGGTATTTTTGCAAGTTGGTTGAATTTTTGATGAATTTCATAATATGAGTATGTGTTCCAATGATCTTGCTTTAAGATGGTTTTACTAACACATGTATTGAGATAGTTGATATGTAATTGAGTGTAGTAGGTGATAGTTGTAGCATTATGTCTAATGACTATGAGTTAACTATGGATTATGACATGACTATTTTTAAAAGTTGATTTCAAATTGATAGATATGATTATCTTGATATTTGGAACATGTGGTTGGCATGTGTGAGAAGTTGTAGGAAACATGCTTGGTATTAGCGTGATGAGGTAATAATTGATGTGTGTATATAACTAACAGTTGGGTGGCATGATAGTATATAGTAAGGCTCAGTTGCAGTAGGGTAAAGGTAAAAGAAAATAATTAGGTAAGAATTCCTTCGGTTATGTTTGGAAGCCATAATTCCAAATGAACAAGTGCTTTGCATACAAGGAGTCTTCTTAACCTTGATTGTGTTTGACATTATGTGAATATGTGATAGATTCATGAAAATGTACTTGACATGTATATTAGCTAGTCTTTAGTTACAAGTGGATCTACAAAAGGATTGGAGTCCCTTGAGAGATGGCATGGATGTGTTCAGTTGCAAGCAACATGCTTGGCACAACAAGATAAGGTAGTAGATGTATTTTTATGATTATTTATACACTGAAAATTATGTGTTTATGGAAATATGATGTAGGGGACTACATGGAAGAGAGAGGTTTCCATGAAATCTTGAAGAAGGCTATGGTTTATTTTCCCACAGAACCATGGGGATTGAGTCATGGTGTTTGTTGTTAGTCTTGTTCTTTTGTTATTTTTTTTATTTGCTTCCTCTTGATTTGCAGCTTAATTTATGTCTAGAGTATGGCCATACCACTTAGTTTTTGGATCTGTGTTGTTATTGGTTTTCATGGCTTTCTTCTTGTTGTTTTTTTTGTTTTTTCGTTTTATGTTTTGAGTCTCAGGAAATTGTTTGGGAAAGAGGAAATATTGATGGAGCTCGGGGAGAGTTGTGTGGTATCCAACACATAATGTAAGGCACAAATGAAGCCCAGTGTCTGAGTAAGAATAGCAGAACGTAAGACTAAGATAGTTGGTTGGACTAGTTGGGTCCATTGTGGTAAATGGACGATGACAAAATAGTGATGGGAAAGGTAATCAAGAAAAGTTAGTGTAAATGGATCTGAGGTGTCAGATGCCTTGGCTATGATGGGACTATTGTTCTCAATATTGTACATGTGTTTCATGAATAAAGGAATTTCTCTTAACCTTGACCTTATATTATCTAGCAATTTTGTTGTGATCATGATTATGTTGATGTTTATATATGTATACATGTAGGCGTGTATGTATGTCATGTCTGACAGGGTGATCATGAATCATGGTTATTTTATGCTAATTTTTATATATACATATGTATGTATGTATGTATGACGTTGAATGAAATGATCATTATTATTTTAGGATTTATGTATGTGTACATGTATCTATGTTACTTTTTGACAAGGTCATCAAGAATCATTCTTATAGAGGAATGATTCCTTACGCAAGAAAATGAAATGAAGAGGTTCCTAGTATATGAGGAATCAAGTGAGTAGAGTGGTCATGACAAATATATGAGGTCAGTATCAGGTGGTTATGAGTTAATATTATGTGATTATATTATGTCTATGTTATGGACAGATTATACCAAGGGATACATCAGCGAAATGAAAGCAGTGTGGTTTGCGACATGCTAGGACAAGCATGTATAAGATGTTGGGACCAAGGTTGCTTGGTAAAGAGTCAGTGTGATTTTGGATGTGTGCTACAATTGTTGTGCATATGTCGTATGTGTTGTACTTATTGCACCTATCATGGTGTGTGCATGCATTCTATTGTATATTTCATGTGTGTACATGTTCATTATGTAATGTTATGTACATGGTGTAGTACATATAGTGTTGTATGAATGTTGCATATTCAGTGTTGGGTATAGATGGTGCTATGTACGTGTTGGATATGTGGTATTGTGTACATATTGTACTATGTGCATGATGGATATGTGGTGTTGTGTGCATATTGTGTTGTGCACATGTTGGATATGTAATGTTGTGTACACATAATGCAATGTACATGTTGGAAATGTAGTGCTATGTACAAATGGTGTTGTGCGCATGTGGTGTTGTGTAAATTTTGTACAAGTGGCACTATGTGCAAGAGGTGTTGTTTACATGTATTACATGTGGCTCTGTATACATGTGGTATCACATACATGTCATGCATGTGGTACTACGTACATGTGGTATTGTGTACACATTGTACAAGTAGTGTAGTGTACATGTGGCATCGTGTACACATTGTGTAGGTGGTGTCGTTTACATGTGATGTTTTGCACACATTTTATAGGTGGTGCGGTGTACTGGTGGTACTGTGTACATGTTGTACATATCATACTGGTATACGTGTGGTATTGTGTGAATTTCACACATGTTGTGTTGAGGGCATGTGGTACTAGGTATGTGCATTATGTGGGTAAATGTGTTTTGTGATGTTGTACATCGGGTATATATGTATGATTTGCATTGTATACTGGTTGTACATGTATGCATTTTTTGGTGTCGCACGTTGTGTGCTAATGAATGTCTTCTGATGTACATTGTACATGTATACGTATGTACATTGGGTGTGGGTGTATGTGTTGTATGTTAGGTATAGGTGCATGTGTTTCATGGGTTTGTGTGGCGTGTGTGGTTGTATGTGTGTGATGCACACTATGTGTATGTGCACCTGGTGGAGGAGAAGGCACTAGGCATTTGCTAGGTGTGGCAACCGATCCAGTGTGCGTACAAAAGAACAAAGGCAGAATTAAGGATCAATGAAGGATAAGTATAGATATTGTATTTCATTTTTACTACGCATATGATTTACAATTCTGGTTTATGATGGTTACATGTGATTTATGATTTTTATCTATGATGGTTATGTTTTTAGCTAACCTGATGTGATGTTTTATACATGATGCTAGTTTGACTTGTTGTGACAAGAAGTAAACAAGATTTCAAGTGTACCTTATTGATGAGCTACCAATGACGTATGATTTGAAGCTATTTCAATTTATTTTGAATCTAATGGAAGCTATGTGCTTGGTACAGGAATGCATGAAATGCCTGATTGGGTGATTGAAATTGACTACAAGAATCGGCAACAACAGTGAAAGAAATTGGAACATGTGGCAATATGCTGGTAGAGTACATCAGGAGTAGGCCCATTATGGGACATTGGTACCCAATAGTGTCCATTCATTGTCATGATCATGCTATGACTAGTATTATGGTTTTGAGGCAGGGATATGCCTTGGTTTTTGTATCTTCTGATGTGAGGAAGCCTTGCCAAGGGATGGACTACTTAAGATGGGGGTGCCAGTGGAACTTTGGAGGTAAGTGACTACATGGAAGGGGTTGACAACACTGCCCAAGGGACTGTGTAGCAAAGAAGGGAAGATCGAGGATGGATTGGTTTTGGTCATTAGAATTTTCAAATGGAATCAGATGTGCATTAGGAATGCACCCTAGAATAATGAGTTGATGACTATTCATTGAGAGGACAAGTGCATAGAATTATAGCGCTTGAAATTGCATGCAGGTTTGATTGTGGCAATGGATTCTGGACTTTGTGGAAAGGAGATGAATCCTAGTATTACTTGAAGGTAGAGGTGTGAGCCTCTAGATTCCATTGTTGATTGATATAGACATTGTATTCTCTAATTTGTTGGTTTAGCAGATGTGTATATTTGTATATGTGATTATTGAAAATACCGTAATGAGTTGTGTTATAAATATCCATTATGCGATATGTTGGCATGATGGCATGAGGTTTTGTTTTAGCAGATGGCCATTATAAATACTACAACAAGCTATGTTATAAATCTCCATGGGAAATATGTTTTTTTTTACTGGTATTTTTGGTTATAGGTGTCATTGAACATCGAGGACTGTGTTCCCCCAAGGGGGAGTGTTACACAGTAATTTGTCACCATTTGTCACCGTCCCTGTTACCCCTATCCCGCATCATGGAGGACCCATTCCAGGACTTGTGAGAAGTGACAAGACTTGGCACCACTTGCCTTATTCACCTCTAAACATGAGCTTCATATGCCCTTAAGACATCTCCTGCTCATTGCCCTTAAAAACAACCCTTTTTGCATTAGCGCTGGTGCCCTATGTTATGCCCGTGCCAATGGGGAAAATCCTAATGGAAGGGCGCGCCATTAGCGCTCTGTCCCAGAGTCGCAATCGCGCCAACCATTTTTCGCAAAGATTTCAACTACTCAAACCTCCGAAGGTTCTGTCCACCTCATTCACCAAACTGATTCCAAGTTGAGTGAGGATGGTTTGGCTTCGAATCTCCTTGGATGGAAAGTTGTTTACCACCACTCCATGGAAGTTTCCAAGTGATGAAGCCAAATCCATTATTGTGAGGGATTGACCTTATCTCTTCCTTTTCCTCTATAAAAGCTTGTTCCGATGGCTTGAGCAATCTAGTTCTAGTTCTGATAGTTCTGACTCTTGTGGCAGTACTTGTGCTGAAAGGAAGATATCAAAAGATTGGAGTTGCAAGAAGCCTTCTTTGTATCCATAAGGCTTTACCTAAGTAAGGAGACTTTGTCACTAAAGAGAGAGAGAGCTTGTCCCTCATCCCTTCAAGCTTTTGAAAGACTTGTGTAGCTGAGCACCCAACCAAAGGAGGACTTGACGTCAGGACGCTGATTGTATTCTCCTTTGTTGAATTATTAATAATAGATGACTATCATTATGGTTCCATTCTCTTTGTACTTGTAATGGTTGATGTTGAATTATATCCTTCCTGACTGATGTATAATTTCGTATATTAGATTTCACGCTTGTGTTTGTATTTTTCTCTTTGTGTGCAGGTGTCCATTCACGTGGATAGTGGAGGATCGTGACTGGCCAAGGCAAAGGAACGTGGGTGACATCTCTTCTACAAACTAAAGCGTTGGATCTTCTACAAACTAAAGCGTTTGGCGACTCCGTTGGGGAGTTTAGCTTGTTGTTTTGATTTGTAAACTTAGACGGAGTCTAAAACACGGCCAGATAGCCTTCAAAACACTATTGCTTTGCAGTAGTGAAGTAGATCAAAGTCGTTTCAGTCGATCTCCGGTTTGGATTACGAACTAAAAAATTTGGAGTTTGTCTTGCCTCCTTGGTTTTCTTTTGTTTGCTTGCTTAGATAAGCCTTTGAAACTGAGTTTCTTGCTGCCCCTGTGTTTTTTGACTTGCCTTAAGCTTGTGACCCAAGCCCTGGACTGCGTATTTTTCTTTTGAAATTAGCAAACTTTGTTAGCGCGCTTTTTACCTTCACAGTCAGCTAACTGACAACCCGCGCCAATCCCTGTTTAGCGCGAGTTGTAGCCTGACAGTCGCGCCAGACCATGTATTTTTTGGTCCACTTGTTTTGCTTGTTTTCTGAGCTTGGATTTGCATTTTTCCACCTCTTTTTCAGTTGCTGGAGTGTGCTTAAGCCCTGTTTGACTGGTTTGCGACCTTTGTCCTCTGGGTGTTTTCCTCTTTCCATCGATTTCACACCTCAACCCTAGGGCATCTAGTGGCCGTGTGTGTCGAGCCTCCCGTGGGAGTTTTGGGTCCTTTGATCATCCGGTTAACCTTGTGATTGCTTTTCACATTTTCTTCAGTGATTGTTGGAGTGTTTTTGAGTGATTTCCGGACAACTTGCTCTTGTTTGCTTGGATTTCATTCTAGCTTTGTTTGAGCTTAGATCACATAGCTCGTGCGAAGCCTTGTTTTCCTTTTGGTTTGGAGAGTTTTTTTTAGTGTCTTGGGATTTCATTGTGCCTTCATTGAGTGAATTTTCTTCTTTGCTCAGTGTTGTTATCTTTCAAAATTCATTCTAGTGCTTTGTGCTTGTAGAAACAAATCAAATAATCTCTTTTTCATTTAATAGTGAATGGAATAGAACTTTTCACTATTCGCATTATTGAAAAGAAAAAGTTTTGTTTATTTGCCATTAGCTGCATTAAGGTGTTTGTTTGGTTGTGTTCATTTTGTTTGATTGAAACTCTAAACCTTCTCGTAGTTAGTATTCATCGAACGAAATGGCTTTCTTTCCCATGTAGCTTGCATCTAGGAGATTGTGGAAGATCACATACGGTAAGGCCTTAAACTAAAAGTTAACTAAAGATCAACCATAAAATAAACCGAATTAACTTAAAAATGCATTGGAACATAACGCAAATATTCTAGAGGTCTAGGCTAGAGATGTGCTCTGGCGTCGTTAAACCTAGTCACCTTTGTTCTCACATTAAGGTTGGGTGATTCCTCCTGGTGTGGTTCGATTGTGGTCTAGTACGGGCTTGGTCTCCCACGTACCGTCGCATATATATGGGGAGAATCCACTAGGTTTGCATCCTTGATCCATAGGAAGCCGTGTCTGCCGCCTTACAAGCCGTAACGCACCAAACACAACATTCAGGAAGATTGACTGCAATACGAAAAGTCCTTGGTTTTCATACGATCGCCAAGGTGTATAAGTAGTTTTACGGATTGTCTGGTAAACCCCTTTGCCTAGTTTCTCCAAAGCAGTCACTTTTTGATCCTTTTCAGACTCTGTAAAAGAAAAGGCTCTATAGAGCATTTGTCACTTCGGGCTCTCAAAACATTTGAAGGCGACTAGAGTCAACTTTTGTCCTTTTCTCGACTCTTAAAACATGAAAAGGTCAAGTTGTGTCCTAATGTCATAAAATTTATTCGGCCACGATAACATTTACCTTGGTAGATCTTGTTTGCGTTTAGTTTTGAGTAGGGTCTTTTATCGTTAGTTTGCTTAGGGTCTTTGCTTGATCATCCTGGCGGATCCATCGACTCTGTCTCCTGTCCCAAGTGACCAAGGGTCTCCATCTTCTATTGCCCCTGAGACATCGGTTTGCAACGCTCTTCCTATTGTTTCGAGCATCCAACCGTTGAACTCTCGAGCTCCAGAGGACGAGC
>APFE030706955.1:8225-18311 GCA_000404065.3 Pinus taeda | reverse complement strand
TGAGATGGAAAATTTATGGCATGAGTTAAGTCTTTTGGAGAAAAGGCTAGAAAACCAAAGAGTAAGTGTTCAGGTTGTAAAATTAGAACTGAATGAGAATGAAGAAGTTCACTACAGTGGACAAGAGTAGGAAGACATCATTGAAGCAGATGATGTCAGAAGAGATTTATTGAGGATCTTATAAGTTGTTTGGAGAATGAGGAGGAAGAGAGACTTGCAGGAAGTCTCATGAGCTCTTTGAAGAATTTAGATCAACAAATGGATATGATGATAAGTAAGGCTGACAGGCCTAATGTTTTATTTCTAACATTTTGTGTGTGGTTGCAGATTTAGCAAATGAAGAACAATTATTGCAAACTAGAATACATGTTAAGGAAGATGAGAAGCCTAATAAATGTCTCATGTGTAATGATAAATTAGAAATGATGTTGGTAAAAGGACATGTTTCTCATGATTGGTGTAAGCAGGCAAGTTTCGAAGTAGATAAAGATGGAAAATATTCTATAGGTATCATAGAAAATGAAGAAGATTGTAAGCCCATATATGATGATGAATACTTCTCAGAAGAAGACAATTTTGAATTGGTACAGAAGATGTATATAGATGCACTGCTTAATAGAGGACAATTTCAGCATGAAGACCAAAGAGATGAAGTTAAACATAGAGATTGTGATATGGATAAAGGAGAATCAAGTGATAGATAGACACTTGAAGTTGAAATGAAGATGAAGGAAATGTAAAAAGACATTTCAAAGATGCAAGATCAGAATTGCATTCTGATGGAGAATGAGACTATGTTGTCTCATGAGGACAACCAAGGGAGAGCACATGGACATTTGGTTAATGAGGAGACTAGCAGGCAGTCAAAAGAATTTGTTGTTGAGGATATGAAGGAGGAAAAGGAATATTCCATGATAGTACTTAGCCCATGGAACTAAAACATTAAATCATTGGAAAGTGAATTTGCAGACAAGGAGCAGAAAATAGATGTTGCAGAGGGAGATATCTTCAAGGATATTCAGGAAGTTTGGGTGGAAGCAATATCTACAGCAGTACCTGGAGCAATCTCAAGAGTAATAGCAGAAGCTAAAGTAGGAAAAGCTGAAGAAATTAAACAGCAGGTTGAAGATGAGTGGACAGAGTACAACAACAAGTGGCAAAGTAATAAAAGCAAGATTTGTTACCAGCTCAAGGATGTGCTAGAGATGGAGATTGAAGAATTATGGCAGTTGATGATGAAACAGTCCAGATTGAGGAAAATGACAGCAGGAGTGATCAGTCAGAATTTGAAACTGATTGAAGAGAGGAAGATGAACCAGAAGACAACAGATATACCGCAGCAACAAAGGTGCAAGGCATTTGGGTAGTTAAAAACTAAAGTTTGGGACCCTGGAGGTTTTTTTTATTAACACATGAGAACACATGATCAGGAGATCATGAATGTTTTCAACCTTGGGAGTCTGATGCAGGAGCATTCAGCGCAGAAATATCAATGTATTTTAGTAGACATAGGGTGTCTTTTGTTTTAAGCAAGTTGGTTTCCTATGCATCAAATTAATGTAATTTTAACGTTTTTGAGTGATTTTATGAGAATAGGATCTAATTAAGTATTGAGAGGCATATTGTAAATGTTCTCGAATGAAGGGGAACATGAGAGAATTAGGATAGTTGAGAGTTCATAGGGATTGATAGATTGGAAATTAATTGTAGATCTTAAATTAGGAATTAGTTCATAATTTCTGGGATTGAGAGGATTCTTAGGATTTAGTTGAAATTATTAAGGATCTGAACCAGAATTGGTTCATAGAACCTTTTGTATAAATCTAGACCTAAAGGCATAGGAAGAGTTAGTTAGTTAGAGTGTGAATTAGAATTTAGAGATTAGATAGAGCTTGATTGTCAGCCTATGGACAGATAGGGAAACAGAGGCCACTAATATTGGAAATTAGGCCTAATAGAAGAACTTGTGTAAATACTTGTTTACGAATACAGAAATTAAATTTCAACCCTGTGTAGACTACATATGTGACTAGATTGTAATTATTTATAAACGAAGTGTTGTTGCATAAGATATGTGTGTGCAAATGAAATCAAGAAGGACAGAGTGTAGAGATAGATGTGTTTTTAACACAATTCCACCAATAAGAAAACAAAGGAGAGTTTCAATCAAGATTGGGGTCGATTGACTAGCACCGTGGAAACTGTCAGATCATCTAGATCAATAGATAATAACGGCAAACAAGGAATGGTGAGAAGATATCATAGCCATCCAATGGAAAGACATCCACGGTCATCGCATGGCGAAGATGCATAGGTGTTAAATGGAGGAGTAAAGCAGTTTTTGTAGGTGGAAAGTTGTTTCTCGCAAAACCTCAAAGCCGTAAGCAGTAATTAGAAAAACGAACCCAAGAAAGTTATGAACTGTGACTAAATCCAGTTGAAGTCTAGATAGATCATAGCCATCCATTGGGTGATTGATTAGACGCATATCTCATCGGAATAAGCACGAGGCTTAACTCAGAAAACGGACATGATGAGGGTTTATACAACAAGGTTAAAACCTTGTTGAGTTCCGATAATTGTGACCGTTCGATGGTTGATGGATCGGACGGTAATCGCGCATGAATAAGTGTGTGGGTTAACACACTGGGCAGACCCAATGGGTTATTTAAAAGAAGTCTGACTTCTTTGAGTTCCGATGGAATGGGTGAAAGTTGGAGATCGCACGATAGCCATTGATTGGAAGGAAGAAATCAATGGTGGAGGTTGAACGCGATAAAGCGAGCATCGATATATGTGCAAAGTGTTGAAGAATGGTGGAAAGGTAAGGTTAAGTTTGTTGATGTAATATTTCTATTATACAGGAATTATAATGGAAATAAGCGGAAGTAAGGTGTTATGGTTAATGTTGGGATAACTGAGACCAGAGTTAAATGGTATGGTTAATATGCACGGTGAATGAGAATTAACCAAAGGTTATGAAGGGTGTATAAGGTTCTGCTTGAAGGCTTATTAAAGTTTAGACTTTGGATAGTTAGAACCGAATATATTTCTGCTTAAAAGACTTAAACTTTGGTAAAGTGGGTTTTCGTCAGATGAAATGATTCCACTTAAGCACTTAATTAAGGGGCCTTAAACCTTTATTTGTGAAGGTTTTCACCATGGATCAGGTGATTAATCTTGGGACATGTATATGGCATGCGATTTTGTTTGCATAATGTGGGTATTGTCAGCTTAGGCTTGCATAAGAAAATCTGCTGCCAATCCAGCATTTATGAACGAATTATGGGGGGAACGGTTGGATTTAAATTTGAAAATGCCTATAAATTACAAGTGACTTCCCAGCGAAAAACACTTGGCATTTTGAGAATTGAGGTATTAAGCTCTCAGGTGCGTATGAACCCTGAGATCTTTGAAGCTCTAATAGTGAGTTCAGTGCTTGAGAAATTTCCAACATAGACACATGAGTTGTTGTCTAGCATTAAGTCGACACCCACAGAAACCATGAGTATGGGATAAGTAATGGCAACTGACGGAACTGCCCTGGAGGTAGAAATGGAAACTAAGGGAGCTGCCCTAGAGGTTGAAAGCATTGAAGTACCAATAGAAGTTCCTAAATCAACGAGGATAACCAGGCTGAGGCCTACACTAAACAAGGAGGCTCCAAAACAAAGAAACATAAGCAAAAAGCACAACAACCGTTGCACGCAACACCCAGAAAGCACACAGACTAGAAATCCCATCGCATAGGAGAAGGGCAAGGTGATTGAACCAAAGCCTGAAGCCAATGTTGAAGAACTCCATGTCAGTGTGGATGACATTGATATGGGGGTGGAGGATGTTGATGTGGATAGGTCTGACCCCATTTCTAAACCACCAGAGTACATTCCTCTGCACAAAGGCAGGCCGAAGGTTTTGAAGGATATTGATGAACGTAAGGTCACACTACGCACACCCTTACTATCGGGCCAAATCTTCTTTGAAGGACCGCGCTTAGGGCGCATCCCCCTTTGAAATTTGGAGAACTGGGATTTGGTTGATACTAAATGTTTTCCCCATTTAGCGACGAATCAACTCATGCACCGCGCCTACTACAAAGACTCTGGTGTGACTGTACTGGAGCCAAGGAAGTGGGTAAAAGGGGTGGATAAGGTGGATATGGTGGGTCTATTAAAAATATGGTGGGTATCATATTACAATTGCACAACCATAACCATGGTAGTGATCAAGCAACTATTGTGCTTGGTGCACGATGGATGTCTGTGGCTAGAAGAGTTGATACCCATCATTGACATGTTGATCCATAGGATCATTCGGCTGCTGCACTCGGGAGAAAATCTAGCCATGGAATTTGGCGGAAAGACAAGTGAGCACGACCTCGCTGAAGCAATGAAGGACAAATTCAAACTCGCTAAGAAGTCTCGCAGTTATGCCATCACAAGTATAACTGACCCTGCGGTCAAAGTAGCAACACAAATCTTGGTAGGAAAGATTATGTGGAAGTGTCACGTAGATGAAAGTGTCGACACCAATAGTAGCCTTAACGACTCAGTGTGCGGAGGGAGTATTGTTTTATTGGGCGTGCTACCTTTGTGGTGAGTTACTCACGAATTACAGAGAGGTGTAGGATCATAGAAAAACATTCCACTATGCATGGTTGTTGCTACCCATAGTGCTGGTCGCGTGGGAGTTACCAAAGGATAGCTAGTTTCCTCCGCTCGCGCCCGACCTACCAGAAGCATTTAATTTCACTTCACTATGGGCTACGAAGGACCCTCAGAGGGTCAAGGACAACAAGATCTTTTGGATATTGATGGAGATGAGTATCCATATGGCCATCTACCTTAAACTGCGATTGTCGCCAATCATTTTTGATAAGCTGCAAGAGTATGTGGAGTTCAAGGCCGACTTCCACCATGTCTCGATACACGCACAAAAGGATCTTGATAAGAAATGGTATGACCTACCATACCTAGCCATAGACGATGTGATTATAGTAGTCCTCGACCGCTAGCTAGTAGATTGGCACTCTGCCTTAGACTTGACAGATGGGTCTAGCAAGTCTGTAGCACAGTGAAAAAGGGAAGAGGCCAAGTGGAAGATGGAACAGTTGGCCACGAAGAGAAAAAAGGAGGGTGAGGACAAGGTAAAGGTAGAGCATATTGTCACGAGTAGATGGGAGGACAGGCGGAAGAAGAGGAGTGTGGCTCTAACAGGAGTCAGAAGTCGCCTTCCCTGGAGAAGGAGGAGGAGGACTAGTAGTCAAAACAAGGAGGAGAATACCTAGAGACTACTCCATTACGCATTAAGTGCAATAGAGATCCAGAGAAGGTAGGGCAATGAAAGAAGTCTAAGGCCACCAAGACTTCCCTCAATATGATCACCTTAACATAAGGTGATTTGAATAATATCAGTGATACGATAAGGGATGCCACTTCGGAACTACTGCAGTAGTTCAAGCTCCAGTAGTAGCAGGCCTTGGGTGCCATTTAGATAGGTCTACGTGAGCTATAGATCCAAGCGTTGCAGGTACAGACCAGTGTGGGAGAAAGCAACATGACGTCAACTAGTTTAGCGCCCAACACATCAGAAGCAGTAGGGATGGTGCGCATGACGTCAACTAGTTTAGCGCCCAACACATCAGAAGCAGTAGGGATGGTGCGCATGTTAGATACCCCGGCAATACTGCTGCTAGAGGGAGCACTAACCACAAAGGCTAAAGCTGACAGGGTTACTGTCAATGCCCTCAAGGGAGTTGGGTTCAATTTGGCCGTGCTTCCCAATGAGGTTCTTCACATTTTGCAGGATGGTGTGATCATGGAACTTCAGGCCCCAGAACAGCGCACATTACAGGTAATCAGTGAGTAGAAAGCCAATAACACTTAGATGGTTGTACAAAGAGATTCTGCTATTGACCTCATCAAAGCTATCACAGACACAAACGAGCACATGACCAAGGTAGTGGCTGAGGCATGTAGGTCTGTCCCAAAGCTGGATATTCCCGATGATGAGCCAGTAGATGTGTGGATTTGGAAGCTCATTGTCGAAGTACACAATGAAAGAATAGAGTTGGCGAAGGTTCAACTTGACTTGAACCTCAAGATTGCATAACTGGAGTTGAAGGCCCAACCTTCAACTCCACCAGAAGTTAGAGAGAAGTGTGAGATAGCTGTGAAAGATGTCGTGGCAGTAATGGATAGCACAATAAAGGATTGCACTACGGTCTTCGAGAAGTCGCTCGAAGTAATCATCTACCTGCAAGAGGACCCCAATGTATAGGGGTTGGAAACATAGGCATGGGAGCTGCAACAACGATATGACGAAGTTAAAGTGACGGCATGCACCATCACCATCACACAAAGGTTAACAAAGTTGCAGGAGGAAAAGGCACTAAAAGAGCAACTGGACATAGCTCAGCACAAGGAAGCAGTGCTAAAGGCTCGCTTGAAGCCTTGGATGGACGAGGCATATTTGATCATATCCACTATTGAAGGAAAGTTGGCTAGCCTGCAGGCAACTCAGCAAAAGATACAGTCAGATAGTGCAGGGCCAGCGACGGAGCAACTGGTCAAGGAGATGAAGAAGGCGGCAACACAGTGCACTGCCAAAGTTGCAGTAGTCTAAGTGGAGCTAGTTGGTCTTCACGACAAGATCTTTGTGCCAGTCGAGTGACTCGAGGGCAAGTCACCATGTTTGTGTTAGGGAACTGTTGGGAACGGGTCCCGTGGGGTTAATTTTGGGGTTAAAAGCCTGAATTTTGTATAAAGGAATGTATGTTGGGTTGTGTTATATTCTTTCCATGGCCAGCCCATGTAGTTAATTGGGGGGTTAGCAGGGGGACGGAGCCCCCGCCCCCCCTTCGTTGCGTCGATTTCATAGTGGGGGGGTCACAGGGGGTTTGAGGGGTACAAGTAACCCCACTCGATGGGGTCCATGGTATTGTATGCTTCAGCATGTATAAATATGTATTGTAACATTGAAAGGAACATCATGAAAAATCAAGTTGGTAGTCCCAGTTTTGGGATCCAAGGGAAATCTCTGTGTATATGAATTTTATGTGTTATGCTCTTGCATTGTTTATTTTATGTGTTTTAGAATTTGTATGCAGGTAATTTCTGTATGGGGTTAAAACATACATTTGGTATCAGAGTTGTTTTGGCTTCAAGGGGACGCCTTTGTTTTTGAGGGGTTTTGCTCGGGCCTGTGGTAGACCTTGTTCAGTGGGAGATCTGCGAGATCGATTCTGGTGATGAAAGAAGATGGTGAGCATTGGAAAGATAGAGATCAAGAAATTTAATGGTCAGAGTTTTGAGTTGTGGAAACTCAAGATGGAGGATCTGTTGGTGGATAAAGATCAGTGGATCCTGGTAGTCTTGGTACTAAACCAACGGCAGTGTTCGATGAAGAATGGAAGAAGTTGGATCAGAAGGCAAAGAGCATAATACGATTGTGTGTCTCAGATTCAGTATTGTTGAATATATTAGGGGAAGCTACGGCAAATGCTTTGTGGGACAAGTTAGGGACTTTGTACCAATCTAAGTCTCTGGTGAATAAACTATTTCTTTGGAAAAATTGTATAACCTGAGGAGGAAATATGGAGAGTCGATGATAGAGAATCCAAATAAATTTAATACTGTGGTAAGTCAATTAGAATCTATTGATATTAAAATTTCAAATGAAGATAAGTGCATCAGTTTGTGTTCTCTACCAGATTCGTGGGATAGTCTGGTTATTGCAATAGGTAGCAATGCAACTGCCTTACAGTTTGATGAAATAGTCTCATCCTTGCTAACAGAGGAGATGAAGACGAAAAAGATATGAGAGCTAGAATGGTGGATGCTTATCTGTACGGAGGACAGTCCCCAGAACAAAAACAAAAAATAAGTCATGAGTGCGAGATCTAAATCTAGAAGGAGATCTAAATCTCCAGAAAAATTAATTGTAAAGGTGGTGTGCTGAAATGTGGAAAGGGAGTCACTAACAAAGGACTGTAATAATCTAACTCCTATAAAGAAAGGGACTTCTGATGATGCTCCTTCTGCAGAGGCGAAAAACACCTAGATAAAGGTGGGGATGTGTACTTGGCTTCTCAAAGTACACATTGTAGATCATGAGGCATGGTTTGATTGAACTCAAGTGCATCATTTTCACTTCACTCCCCATATGAGAGTGTTTTGCAAGTATGAGAAATACGATGGTGGTGATGTCTTCTTAGGGGATGATAGGAAGGCTAGAATCATTGGTCATGGAAAAGTAAAGTTGAAGTTGCAAGGTGGAAGGGTTAGAATACTTTCAGGTGTTCCACATATTCCTGCATTGGCCAGAAATCTGATTTCTATAGGCAAGTTGGATGATGCAGGTGTAAAAATAGTGTTCGAGAAGGATACCTGTAAGATGGTTTGGGGAGCACTGGTATTGATGCCAGGAGTACGGATTAGAAATTTGTACAAGCTGCAAGGTAGCACGGTTGTTGATGGGTGCAACAGTTCTGTGGTTCCTTAAAGTGGAGTAGAAAATCTAGTGGTCTCTGGAGAGAAGACCATGTTGTGGCATCAAAGGCTTGGACATATTGGAGAGAAGGGCCTTCGAATACTTCATGGTAAAGGTATGGTATAATGTATGAGCAATAGCTCTTTGGATTTTGATTTTTGTGAAAATTTTGTATATAAGAAACAAAATCGGGTGATTTTCCCCTCTAGTGGTAAGAGGGTGAAACATATATTAGAGCTTGTGTATAGTGATGTGTGTGGACCTATGAAGATTCCATCACTAGGTAAGTCTATGTACTATGTATCATTTATAGATGACTTCGCAAGGAATACATGGATATATTTCCTTAAGAATAAATCTGAAGTCTTTGACAGGTTTAAAGAATTCAAGGCTCCGGTGGAAAACCAGACAGAGAAGAAGAAAAAGGTGTTGAGGATAGATAACGGTGGAGAGTTTTGTACTAAGGAATTTGAAGAATTCTATAAGAAGTGTGGTATAGCATGGCAGAAGACTACTCCATACACAACTCAGCAAAATGGAGTTCTAGAAAGAATGAACAAGACGTTGATGGAAAGGGCAAGAAGCATGCTTAGTGGTGCCGGGTTAGGATAGGAATTCTGGATAAAGGTGGTGGAGACAGCATGTTACCTAGTCAACAGATCACCTTCATCAGCGTTGGAGGATAAAACTCCACAAGAGGTATGGACTGGAGAGAAACCCTCTCTTTCACATCTGACGATATTTGGATGTGATGTATATATACATGTTCCAAAGGATAAACAAACCAAGTTGGATAGTAAATCTGAAAAGTGCATCTTTATTAGGTATAAGGATGGTTTAAAGGGTTATAAGCTTTGGAACCCAGTAACAAGGAAAGTTGTGTACAACTGAGATGTGGTGTTCAGAGAGGTGAAATATGTTATTAAAAATGAAGTCCAATGAAAGGAACCTGAGAAGATAGAGTTTGATCTAAAGGAGGAAGAATCAGACTTTACAGTAGAGGAGGAATCATAAGATGAAGAGTCACAAACTTCGGGTGTGAGAAGATCAGTTCGAAAAAGAAGGGAGCCAGAAAGGTATAGTCCATTTGCTTTCTGTTCAAATTCTGCTTTATCTATTACTGATGATGATCCCAAAACTATGAAGAAAGCAATAGATTCAAAGGATGGAAAACTCTGGAACGAGGCCATGGTTGATGAAATGGAATCTTTGCACAAAAATGAGGCTTGGGATCTGGTGGAGTTGTCAGCTGGAAGGAAACCCATTGGCAGCAAATGGGTGTTCAAGAAGAAGACAAATGCAGAAGGAAAGGTGGAGAAATACAAAGCTCGGTTGGTGCAAAAGGTTATTCCCAGGTGTTGGGAATTGATTTTGGTGATATTTTTTCTCATGTTGCCAAGGTAACTTCTCTTACATTACTTTTATCTA
This sequence comes from Pinus taeda, assembly GCA_000404065.3. NCBI lineage: Eukaryota > Viridiplantae > Streptophyta > Pinopsida > Pinales > Pinaceae > Pinus > Pinus taeda. The sequence goes on along the minus strand of APFE030706955.1, from coordinate 8,393 downwards.
TTGTTGTTGCTTTTGATCTTGAGGTAGAACAAATGGATGTGAAGACAACATTTCTTCACGGGGATCTGGAAGAGGAAATCTACATGAAGAAACTTGAAGGCTTTGCGGTGAAGGGTAAGAAAGAATTGGTATGCAAGTTAAAGAAGTCTTTGTATGGGTTAAAACAGT
>APFE030706943.1:0-13449 GCA_000404065.3 Pinus taeda | reverse complement strand
AAAAGACACAGAAAAGGAAACTCCAGGGGTGTCCTTTTTCATAAAGTTGTGTCTCTCGGGCCCGAAAAAGTATAAAATGATGCCCGAAAGAACCGCCCGATCAGTACGACCGAGGAGTACTTTTCATGAATAGTGATTTCGACCTGAAAAGTAGAAAAGCGATCAAAACCATGTCGTTTCGTAACCATTAACGAGTTTGAAACGACAAAAACCCGGTAATCTTTTTATATTTTAACGATCGATAAAAGAACTTAAAATGACCGCCCCTTAGTAACGTTTAACGAGCTAAGAGGGATAACTCAGCAATATTTTCCTCTTTAACAGGTCAGGAAAAGAGCTGAAAGAAGACCTCCATTTTTATTCTCTTTAGCGAGTCAAAAAGGAAAAAATACTCGGCAATCTTTTCATATTTTACGAGTTAGAAAAGAGCTTAAAGGTGACCTCGGGTATGGGTTCATTTTACACAAGCTTTAACCATGGAGAACTCTTGCTTGGAATCGGTTTATGTTTACACAAGCTTGAACGAAAAACTATTTCTTGATTATAAGTTCGCATGCCCCCAGCATAATGACGCAAACGAGGTTACTGCCCCCCAAGCTTCATTCATCAACAAAGGGATGTGATGAAGGTTCACTTTCGAGATCTTGGAAAGACTCGACTTGGAAAGGGATTTGTTTCATTTTTTAATGAGGTTGACACAGTAAAAGAACTATCCTCAGAACCCTTGTTTCATTTTTTAACGAGCTTCACACAAGATAAGGAACTATGCTCGATAGACCCAGTTTCATTTTTTAAGGAGCTTGACATAGGAAAGTGAACTATGCTCCGACGAATCATATTTCATTTTTTAACGAGGTTGCTACAAGATCAAAACTATCCTCGACACGTCCTATTTCATTTTTGAATGAGGTGGAAACAGGAACAAACTATCCTCATGATAGCCTGTTTCATTTTTTAATGAGGTTGATACAGGAAGAACTATCCTCCCCCCGAACTTCATCATAATGAACCGGAAGGTGGGGCATCCAAGAGTGGTGCTCCTGATGGAAGGTCAATGTCTTGGAAGTCAGGACCCAATGCCCCCAAAACACTATGCACTATAGCGGCATGGCTGGATATAGGCACGGGAGAGGTAGCCACGTAGTTGATCTGGGGTGAGACACGTTCAGCTAGTGGATGAGAACCAGGAGGTGAGGACACTCGCGCAAGAGGCATCGAGGGACTAACGAAGGACAATTGATCGATAGTCACAATCCTTCCATCGTTTGGAAAGCAAACCACACGGAAAAGCGAAGAGAAAACGGCCCCCATAGCATAAACATAGTCACGACCAAGGAGAAGACTGAAGCCTAAAGCTCCTTGAGTAACCAACACGTCTATATCGACGGTTATACCTCCTAAAGTAATAGGGAACTTTGGGAGGACTCCTAGAGATGGACATGCTCCTCCGTCGAAAGCCAACATATTCCGCGTGACGGTCCTGAGCTGCGGGGAACCTAGAGCTTACCAAGTAGTGTACGACATAAGACTGACCGACGCGCCTTCATCTAGAACAGTGTGAGGTACTACCTTTTCACGGGCGAGTACTATAATCTGGAAAGGCACCTGGGATGGAAGATGGAAAGCGGTCAGGTGACTCCAATCAAAGGATATGGCCAAAAGGCTTGGTGCGGGAATTGTATGATCGCCCCCTTGGGCTAAAGGAACCGAAGAAGGACCTTCTGAATCAGCTGGGATAAGAGGGTCGTTTTCGGATGCAGGAGAATCTGAGGATATGAGAAGAACATGTTAATGACGTTCTTCCAAAATAGGGTGTTCGAGGGGTGGTGAGCCCGAGTCGACACTCTCTCTGACCAATGGTTGGTCTGAAACAAGCTGGGCAAAGCCAGGTTCAGGAAGAAGGGGCTGGACAAGAGAGGAGTGTAAACCAATCTTGTGGTCAGCAGGAGGACAATCTGCAGCTGCAGAAAGACGCTGATATCTAATGGGGAGTTGGGGTGAGGGAGTCGCAAGACTTTCCAAGATGGCGGAGGCTTTATCCATGAACAGACAAAGGTGAAGGGGATGATTGCCTCACAAAGTCTGTAGGGGATTCAAATCTTCCCTTTTCCCTTACCTTTTCCAACGGAGGAGGTAGCATCAGCGGGGTGGGCTGGATTGCGCGACCATACTTCTAAGACCCTGGGAATGCCAGGACAATCACGAAGAAGATGGTTCTCCTTGCATAATCGACAAGGAAACTTAATGTTCCGTGGAGGAGTGGGAAGGAATCCGACTTCTGGTGTCCGTGATGGAGCAGCAGTTGTGCTTGTAGTCGCTAGTGTGTTTGGAGCCTCTCCCTTGGCAGACTTCTTCTTCTTGGTCTTCTTCTTCTTCTTCTTAGCCACCTGGTTACTCGAATCGAGACTTTCACCAGGCGAAGTACAAGAAGGAGACGTAGAAGTAGGTGTCGAAGGGGAGGGGTCCACCTTGGGTTCAACATAAGGTTGTACAGGTGGAGGGACTGATGAAATATCAGTCGACACAGTAGGGACCACAGAGTTTGAAAATAACCAAACAGGCAACCCGACAGTTAACCCTGGAAGGGATAATGTCGCCATATAAAGAGCACCAGCATTCCCAGGAGAAGCTAAATAACCAGGATTTCCGTCAGGAGGGGAACTTGGGTTGGTGAACCCTGGAAAAGTTGCCATAGCAAAATGAAATCCTACTTAAGCTAACGCACACAAAATCTAACCAGGTAATGTGATCGTGGCCAAATAGATTTTAAGACACTTGACTTGACCTTTTCATTTTTAAAGAGTCGAGAAAAGGACGAAAATATGACTCTAGTCTCCTTCGATTGTTTAATGAGCACGAAGTGACAAGCTGCTCACTTACACCTTTTCTTTTAGAGAGTCTGAAAAGGATCAAAAGTGACTACTCTGGAGAACTAGGTAAAAGGTTTGCCAAACAATCCGTAAAACTGCTATATACACCTTCGCGCTCAGATGAACACCAAGGACTTCTCGTACTGCAGTCAATCTTCCCGAATGTTGTGTTCAGTGCATTACGACTTGTAGGGCGGCATACTCAGCTTCCTGTGGATTAAAGGTTGCAAGCCTATATGGGTCTCCCAATATATACTCGATGGTACATGGGAGCACAGTTTGTACTGGTACCTAGCATTTCACCATGGAGGAATCACCCAACCACTCAACGATAAATTACAAGGTTTAAAGACGCCGGAACACGTCTCTAACCTAGACCTCTAGGATGTGAGCGTTAAGTTTCAATGCGTTGTTAGGTTCATTGAATTCATTTTACGGTTTATCTTTAATTAAGTTTCAGTTTTCGGTCTTACCGTATGTGGTCTCTTGAAATTTCCTAAATGCAACTATATGCGAAAATTGTATCGTTTCATTGAATGAATCCTATCTACAGAAGAGTTGAGATTTTCATACAAACAAAACGATCACAAAAATCTTGATGCAGCTAATAACAAGAAAGGAAAATCTTTTTCTTTTTCTTTTTAAAAGCAAAAAATTAACACAAAATGCTAATTAATGAAAAGAAAAAACCCTTTTTCTTCTCTTTGAAAATAGTATGATGCACTTAAAAGATTTCAAGAGACATACACTAAACATGTAATTCACTGAAAAAATCTAGAACCAATCCTGAAACATGAAAATGACCTATTTACGCAAAGAAAACACCAAGACCTTCAAAGAACCATGTAATCTAAGTTCCAATGAAGTCAGGCAAGAAATAAACAAGCTAAAAGTGAGTTACTTGTAGCATATAATGCAAAACTTGTACAACTACCAGAGGAATGTGGGAAACAACTAATAAATCGACTAGATCAGGAAACCATAAACCCAACAGAAGGCTCGACATGCAAAGCCACCAAGGCTAAGATATAAAATCGATAGAAAAAGGCGAACAACTAAAGGATAAAAAGAATCGATGCGCAATTCACTTGAAAAGTGTGAAAATGTAATCCATGCACAAATGACAATTCTAATTATGCATGTGTGATCTATGCAAGAGAATTCTCAAACACAAGATGATTCTAATGTAATCTAAGACCGAGTCAAGTGCAAATCAAGAAAATTGGGTGAGATTTCCAAAGATCAAAAAAATAAGAAAACTCAAAGGCGATTAACAGTCATACTCAAAGGCAAAAAAAAAAGCAAAAAGATGAAAAATGGTGAAGAGACTGAGGCAAACCTTCAAGTAATGATCAAAGGAAATCAAACTAAGAATTTCTCAAAAGAGAGACTCAAAACCAGTCAAATAAGGGTCCAACAAACTTCCAGAAGCTGCAAGAGATGCAAAAAGACACAAATCCAAGCTTAGAAGGCTGACAAACATGCTAATTGAAAAAATTAACAAGTCTGGCGTGATTGTCAGACTGCAAGTCGCGATATAAAGAGATTGGCGCAGGTTGTCTGATAGCAAGAGGCGCCAACCAGCGCGACTGTCAAGAAAAAACTGCGCTAATCAAGTTTGCCAGGCAAAAAACAAATAGGTAGTCCCAGGCTTGGTTTACAATATCTAGAAAGGCTAGCAAGCAAGAGACAACAAGAACATCAACCCAGAAAGCTATTCAAGCCAGTAAACAAGAGAAAAATTGACATGCAAGGCAAGGCTGAAATTGTTCAGTTTGTAAACTAAACCGGAGATTGACTGAAGTGGCGTTGATCTACTTCACTACAGCATAGTAGTAGTGTTTCGAAGGCTATCTAGCCGCGCTTCAGGCTCCGTCTATAGTTTACAAATCAAACAACACAAAACAAACAACAAGCAGTTCCCTAGCGGAGTCGCCAAATTGTTGAACTGGTAAATCCCCTCTGCGGACAGAGGCGATCCCACTAGCCCAATACGGGTCTAGCAACAATCACACCACGGTACACGCAGGTTCCTAATTGCATAAATCAGAGATTGATCATGATGATCTACCTGGAATCCAACGCTAGTAATTGAAGAAGAAACGTCTCTCCCGTCCCTTTGCTTTGGCTGGTCACAATCCTCATGCTCCACGTAAACGGACACCTGCACACGCAAAGAATGATACAAACAAAAGTGTAAAATCCAGTATATGCAATTATATATCGGTTAGAAAAGATACAACTCAAATACCATTGAAAGACACATTAGTGGAACCATAATGATAGTCGTCTATTAATCAGTAAAAACAGAGAAAGATTACAACCAACGGTTCTGACGTTGAACCTCCTCTGACTTGGCCAACAGCTAAATACGCCTTGTAAAGTGACCTCTTCTCTCTCGATATTTTGGCAGCATAACCCCTCTATAGTTCTCAATTCTCACTATCACTCCAGCATAATCTCAGTACTCACACTAGCTCTAGCAAAAACTAGTTGATTTAATGCAGGGGACAGTCATTTATAGATGGAGGAGGAAGGAGTATGCATTGTATCAGGACACCTACTGAAGATTTAGCATTATCCTAGAATAGCCACTGAACTTGGTTGTCATGGATAAAAATATGACACTCGACCACTTCCATGAGATTTTTCCCTCAGAGAAATCCATGAACAAAGAGGAAAAAACATTGAGTGCGCGCTGGCTAAAAATCATAACCAAATTTAGGTGGCGCGGGCTTTGCTCTATGACAGAGCATCCATGGGCACGCCCTCTTTTGAGGAACTAAGTCATTGGCACGGGTAAGACACTGTGGACCCGTGCTAATGGAAAAAGGGCACTTTCTAGGGCTAATCTGCAAAAGGTGTCTTAAGGAAATTTGAAGTTCATACTCAGGAGAATCCAATGCAAGTGTTTTTAAGTTGTGTCACTGGTCACAGGTCCATAAATGTGTCCTCCAATGTGCGAAAGAAAGGGTAACAGGGACGGTGACCAACGGTGACAAATTACTGCGTAACAGATGCCCCCTAAAGCATGAAGCCTGAGAGAGAGAGAGGGGTGAAGTGCTTTACAAGAAAATATATAGCTGCCGCCGAGAATCTGCATTGAGAGATACAGTATGATAGTTCAAATACATGATATATGTGGCATGGTCGCAGCCATCCATAAGAGTACATGATGATCAAGATCCGTAGTATGGACGCAGCCATCTGGTTAGGATCAATGAATTGACTCAGGTATGGTCGCAGCCATCCAGTGAAAGAGTCATGTATCAAAATCACGCCTGGATTACAACAGACACAATCCAGGGTCTTGCGCTCCACCTCGACCCAAACATAAGTACAAGTTCAAGCATGTGAAAATGTAAGCTGAAGTTGAACATGCATGAACATCGTCTGATTACCAGCCAATGCATGAACATCGTCTGATTACCAGCCAATGATGGAGGTGTGGTGGACATGATTGTTTGTGTGGTCTAGCAGAGAGTAGTCAATTGTTGGATACCTTTAGAAGAAGAATGTTGGGAACTTACTATGTACTACTCAATTGGGACCCTTTCTTTAGGGATTTTATACCTTACAACTTGACATGTGTTCATTAGAGTTGTAGTGCTTTGCATGTTGGCTTGTCAAATATTTATTTAGCTTTCTTAGAGGAGTGACATAAAATTGTTTCCTTCACTTTTACTTATTCTTTGTGCTTTACTCTTAGGTCTCAAGCACTAGAGTTCTTGTGTTTATGCAAGATAGGAGTTAGGGTTATGGTTTTTCAATAAGAAGAAAAGGGATGAAATGGATTGGGAGAAATGCTAGGGAATAAAAGAGAGGGCTTGTTATTATGGTTCCTATGAGATAAAATCACTAGGATTTTGTGGCAATGGAAACTTAGTGCTACTTGGAGTGATAGATGTGGAGAAGATAAAAGAGTTTTCTTTTTCTTTTTACTGTACACTTGTGTGATGTAAGATCAAGTACCAAAGAGGAATTTCCAACATGTATACTTTCTAGATGTTTGGTGGAGTGACTAGCTTTGGTTGGGAGTAATTCTTAGATAAGAGTTGTGAGCTAGGGTATGTTATTTGTGGTGGATGATTTAGCAAGGATTTGGAAATCATCACATGTGATAAATTCTATTAGATATTGGTATGAACTTATAACTCCATCTTATGTATATATGAAGCATGTTTTTTTTTTCCAAAATATGTGTACTTAAACATACGACTTTCAAGTTACATTCTTGTGATGATTGAGTAGTTTCTAAGAGTTTCTTACACAAATTTATTTACGTAAAAATGGTAAGATTTTGTTAAGCGAATTTAAGAACGCATAGAATCTAAGTGGCTATATTAATAGCTGTAATAAATCTAGTATTTTTTCATATTTAGAAGTATGCCTTAAGTGGTGAAAACATTGTTCCTTTGAAGTACAATCAATTCGTGTTTCTTGTTTTGGCCCATATTATGTAATCAATTGGATAGAATTGAAATATACACCATTGTAATTTATATCTCAAATTCATCCCTATGACTAAAATTTCACAAGAAATAAGTTAAATGAACCTCAAATTCAAGGTGAAATTTTTGAATTTGTATTATTGTGGCAATTCTCAAAATTCCATGACTTTCTCCTACTTCCTTTATCTCTATTCACCATTAAATGTAAGTGTTGAAGCATCCAAATGAAACAAGTTTGACCTACTTAAAATCCATAACTCTGTCCGCATTTTTGTGTGTGATTTATGAGATATTATTCCTGCATCCTCTTCCCATAGCATATAAGTGGAAGAAACTTTTATTTATATCCCATCCTCTTAATGGTATACTTTTTTATTTGAGTCTCCAACATCCCTCATCTCCTTAAGGTTTAACTAAAATTTGAGCATATGAAGTTGTATGTGGTTGAAATAGAAGCATTTAGTATTCTACTCTCCTTCATGGGGTTGACTCCACAAACTTTTGTAAACTTTTTATTTTTGCTATTAGTTTTTTTTTTCAATTTTTTTTGTTTCTACTATTAGCATCTTATTATTTGTCCCATGTATAAGATGTAAATATATTACAATGACATGGACCAATATTCTAAACTGATGTGTTGAATTTTTGTTTACCAACCCAAGAAATATTATATCTCACTAGAAATGGACCCAAATCCTTTGTTTTTCCAATTAATAGGGTCATAGGTTTATCCTAAAATATGGAAATAAAGAGAATCAATAAGGTTAAGGAGGCATGCTCTACTAGGAAAGTCTCAAACTAGGAATTCATGTAACCTTTCTTCTAAAATGTGTAGACCCACCCTTTTCTCTGACCATGTTAATTTCATTATATTTCTTAAATCCAATTACCATAGTTAGAGATATTATCTACTACAATCTCTTTGAATGAGTCTCAAATATCTTCACCCTCCTGGTGAAACAACTAAGAATTGTCTCTCATCTTCATCCAAAATGGGATTAAATTCCTCAAAAATGATTTGATATTCTTATCTGAATTCCCCCTACCCCCCTCCCATTACCAATAACCCTTTCTCATTTTCATCCAAAATGATATCGAAATCCTCAACAATGATTCAATATTCTTATCAAAGTTCCTCCAATGAGACTTTCAAAGAGTCCCAACATGCCCTTTTTTCCCTATTACAGTATGGATATTATAATTTAGTTATTTGGACCATATAATCTATTCCCTTAACAACAAAACCCATAATCATCTAGTGAGTGGATTTAATCACATGTCCTTTCTGAAACATTGTAAGATCCCATGCAAGACCTTCGAATATTTTGACATTATTTTCTAGAAAAAACATTGGATTCTTTAACCATAACTTGTACAATTTCATTGCCACTTAGATATAGATCAATTGGAAATAGAGTGCACTATTAAGGAACTCCTTACCACCTCATTGGTTCAAACCTCAATAAATTCTATGTCATTCTTATCGAGTAGCATGGGTATACCTAATGATTATAGAAATAGTTATTGGAATCAACCCCATTTCATACAAGTACCATTCTGAACCAATTTTCGATTCCACCTATCCCAAAAAATAATGCACAATTTGGTTATGAGGAAGATATTGTGTTTTTTTCTTCATTTATTAATAATCTTGCATTTCATTTTTTTATTACGGCCTAAACCCATGATTTCATGATAGAATTTCCAAACTTGATTTTTTTTGGGATCCTCATCATAAGCTCATAAAAATTGTATATTTATTTCCCATTGCATTTTCACTATTTTTCTCTTGTTTTCTAGTCTATTTAATGAATTTTCACCATTGATTCACTCTACAACCCTATACCTTGAATAAAATCTCCATGTCCCTCTTTATCATTAGAAAGATGAGTTGGCCCACATTTATGGGGTCCCTCAGAGACTTTTCTAAGAGATCCTTCAATTGTGTTTGTGAGGGATTATTATGAACCATCCTTGCAACCATCAAGGTTCTAATCGGTGTTCAACCTTATTTAATATTTTTCTTGCTATAATTTATTTGTTCCATGAGTTTGGACATGGTTCTATAGATATATTAGAGTGCCTTACATTAGCATTTATCCTTCTTCCATTTTGAGAAGGGGTTGGAGGTTCCGTTTTGTTGTGTACACCCTTAAGATTTTCTAAACACAAAATAGTGAATCTATTAGTAGTTCCATGATTTGATAATTTTCCCATTTTCCTTTTTGTTACTACCAATTTTTTTTTTTTTACCACCATTTGTCCTAAGAGTGAAGATATTATTTTTTACTATCTCTTTCACCTAGGAGAGTTTCTCAAACATCAAGAAGTAGTCCTAGGAAAAATTTCCATTCATATGAAAAAAATTGCACTAAAACAATAATTGTTCGTAGTCCATTTTTTTAGGTGAATCTAGACATAAATTGGAGTTTGAACACGTTGAGGAGGCCCTTATACAAGTTAATTACTATATATAATATATCAAAAGCATATTTTTCACCTTATTGAATGCTATGTATGTATCTACCTAAAGATTTACTCATCATTTCGAAAGTTTTCAAGTTTGGTAGATTGAGAAGTGAGAAGGGATGCTAGACCCACATAGAGGTACTAATTGGAACCTCCCATTTTGGGTTGAAACCTAATGATCGAAAATTCAAATAAATTCCACAAAAGATTCAAGTCAAAGGTCCATTTCAAAAAAATAATTTTCCTTAGAACTAGAAGTGAAATGCATAATAGAATTTTTGATAGAAATAAAAGAAGGCATTAGCATTCAAATGGTGTGTCCAACTCTTATTGATCCAATCCTCTAAATTTCTAGTATTGAGTAATATCCTTGTAAATTACACAACCAAAGCATGGTAAAAATAATGAAAATCCCTCCTCTTCAAGTTATTAGAGAGGATTATAAAATTGTGCATTTCTTCCATTCAATTGACAAATCGTCTCTTAAAGTTTGTTAGGCCATTTTTTGATTTCTCAGTGACTACAATGGTCTTTTTTTTTTAATCTATTAAGTTAGCCTCAAAGCACTAATGTAACCAAGAAGTAGAACCACCAGAAATCATGGGCAAAGCCAAAATTCAATTTGATTAGAAAAACAAGAAAAACTCACCACTTACACTATACTTTTGTTTCTACTCGATGTGATTTAAAACAAATAAACTTTACTATCAAAGAAATTATTTTGCATCTAATTCTATTTAGTTAATAAATAATGGTAAAACTAATTTTAATAAGTGAAAAAATTATAAATCCATTACTTTTGCACTTCACCATTAGAGTATTTAGGCATTTTGATCAAAGTAGTACACACATTTCTTGCAAGCTAAAAATAATTATTCAAGGCTTAATTCAAATTCCATTTCCATATAAATGGGGTGATAAGTTTTCCAACACTTTATCAACATAATCTTTCAAATTTTATTATTAATATGATCACATCTCATGGAGATACAAAAAAAAAAAATGCATTTCATCATTTTATTTTCCTTTTATTTTGTATTTAACTTCATCAAATATTTAAGAACTTTGTAACCAATTGTTTGATATCTTGTGAAATAAATTTTCACTAACTTTATAAATCCTTTATTTGATTATTTTCATTTTTTTTGTTCAATGATGGTTGGTAATTTCTAATGAAATATCTTTTTCCACTATAACATTTTTAACAACTATTTTTCTTAACTAGAAATTCAGTGGAGCTATTACCAAGACATGTGAAAACAATACATCCCACACTATGGAGACACCTACCCCTTGATTTGCATCACAATGATTTTAAATTTAAAGGAAAGTGATTTTTGGATGTTAAGGAACTTTCCCACAATTTTAGCATGCATCCTCTTCACCACTAGTACCTGCACTTTCTATAATCTCTTTAAAGAATAATGGGTTTAGGGAATGCATAATTTTTACTAAAATAGGTACAAATATTCTAATTCTCACTAATATTCATCATGGAATACATATGCATTTTGATTCACCATCAGATTTAATTTATTTGTAAATATTTAATTATTCACATCCACACAACATGCTCCATAGAAAAAGCATACATATTGTTGAAAAGCTCCAACAAATCCAACTTTTGAAATTGAATCTAAAGCCACAAAGTATTAAAAAAGTCTAAATTAAAAAATAAGCGAATAAATTGTTCATAAAATATTCGATGTTATGTATTAATTATGTGGTTTTCTTTGCAACAATGTGCTCTTTGACATCTCTATATTTCTTGCACTGGCATTCCATTTAATTAATTTTATTTTTTGATTGGGAGCATTTTAATGTTTTTTGGAATTAGTTCAATAGAAATAATAGGATTTGTTTGAGCTTCCCAACAATGTTTACTTGCGCATAAGTCACCCACCCCCCTTATCCTTAGGACATATTATGTGGACATATGTCAACAATAAACATGATGATAAGTAATGTTTGTGGCTTGGAATACTTTCTAAGTATAAAATTTCTTCTCTAATGTTTTATCCCACAATAGTTGTAAATTTTGGTTTAGGGTAGCATATACATCCCAACTTACCATGATCATTATGCCAATGTAGGTGCCGACAATGCTACCGACACTCCTACTAAAATATTAATTGGTTGTAAGATGAAATTGTATTGTTTTATTGGACCCCCTCATCCTCACTCTAGGGTGGATATGTCATGTGGATAGTGTGGATATTAAACAATTCTCTCCCCTCTCCAACTATATTATAAACATTATTTTAGTTATAAAGTAGTTTTCAAGCATTGTAACCAATTTTTCAGAAAATCCTCTCTAACAATGTTATTTCATTTTGTTAATGAGTAGAAGGAAAAATGGAAATAAGATACAAAAGTCCAAATTAATATAAAATAAATAGATATCAAGAAAGCATTGTGCAAAACATAAAGTATTTAATTATCATGTGACTAACAAGTGAAAAACATAATGGAGTTTTAGAGATATAGGTTGAATAGAAAAAGTGGTTGAAAATGGACTATTTTATTTCATGCGCAAAACATGAAAATAAAGTACACACAATATCAACATCATACAAGAAAAGAGTGTCAAAAGAAGACAATAAAAGTCATTTTTAAGATGCATATTCCAATATATCAAAAAGAATGAGGAGTTACATATAAAGAAGCCAAGTTCAATACGCTAGAATCTAATACAATGCTAATATCACCTATAATTTTAAAGATTCCACCAGGAAATAAAGTATAAAATATTTACCTCAATGTTCAATCTTACTAAATTAGAAGGTTGTGAAAAACATTTGTGCACACACACACACACATATATCATGTGTGGAAGGAAGAATGAGAATATGTCAAAGGCGAAATTGACATAAAGTAAATAGATAAAAGGATAATATTTTGTAAACATAAAATGTTTAATTCTCATGTGACTAACAAGTGAATAATAGAAAGTTGGAGTTGTGAGAGAAATAGGTCAAAATGGAAAAGTTGTTGAAAATAGTGTTTTATTTTATGTGCAAAACATGAAAATGAGGTACAAGAATGTTAAGAACATATAAGAAAAGAGAGAGAGAAAAGAAGAAAAAAACATGCATTTTTAAATTGCATATATGTAAAAATAAACGCAACATATAAAAAAGAATGACAAATTAAATATAAAGGCCTAAAGGTAAATTCATTAAAACATTAATAAATTGATAAGGCCTCCATATCTTGTGAATGTGAGACTTAAAAATGTTGTGGGATTAATGGTGAAAAAAATATTCTCTTTGTATGTCATAAGTTTAATTAAAAAATGGAGCGGCCATGTACTTTTTAATACACTAAGAAATCAAATCAACATGCAAAGGGGGGGGGGGGGTTAGGGGGGGTCGCTTGTTAGAAAGATAATAGTGTCTTGTACATCAATTTGGTGTCTCAATAGGTCAATCACCTTAACTAGTTCTAACAAGGTCCACAAGGCTTACACCTAAACTTTTTTTCTCCTCAATCTTTAATGGATCTCAATTAAAATGGATGAATGATAGTAATAAGAGTTTCTTATTAAAAAACATATATAAAAAAATTACTATATTATCATATACAAATATATATAATTTTAGTAATTTTATACATAACGAATTGCTTCCCCATTTATATCTTGTAGTTTTTCATTTATT